>CM070873.1:103259874-103564874 GCA_036365515.1 Torymus aiolomorphi | reverse complement strand
ATTTGTTATTAATTTTTGAGTTTCGTCTATCGCGATTTCTTTTAATTTGTGTGGTAAAGGAAATTGTTTCACGTATACGGGTTTATCAACCGTTAAATTTATTTCATGTTGTTCTACATTACATGATCCTAAACTATCTCTAGCCAAAATATATCTTTATTTTTCAATACTAGATCTCTAATGATTGCTTTACTATTTTCAGGTAAATTTTGATAATCTATTTTTTCTAGTAATTTTCCTTTTCGATTAAACTCCTTTAAATCTTGTATTAAATCATATTTTCCTATAAAATTTATTGATCCCAAATTTAAAATTTCATTTTTGTCTACGTTAAAGTCATCTGTTATTTGAACACCTTCAGGCAAATTGTCTATTTCATAAGAGATAAAGTTATATTCTTTTTCGTTTCCATAAAATTTATTATGTTCTTTGAAATCTACTTCAATCTTTTTATTTATTATCAAAAATTGTCTATAGTCTGTTGATCCTATTTCCTCAAAATCGATTGCTTATTGGTCATTATTTTCAAAAGCAATATTAATATTATTTATTAATGATCTAATATTATTTTCGTTATTTTGCAAAATGTTTCAATAATGTAGTTTCTTATTTTCTGGTAAAATTTCATTTTCTGTTGTAACTTCGTTTCTTCTGCTTTGAATTTTGGAATTTTCTTTAAAATTTTTGTATCATCATCATAAAATGTGATTTCTGATTCTATCTATTTCATTTTTATCGATTAATTCAGGTTCATATGATATTAGACGAGATGATTTTCAAATTTCGTCCTCAATTCGAAAATTCTCAGTTTGTTCGTTTACTTGTACTACTCGTTGACAATCTTTATGAATTATGGGTTTTAAATTTTGTGTTTCATCCGTATTTTGCAACATTGTCCTTAAAAATTCCTTTTGTTCTATCGTTATTCTTGATTTAACGGGGTCAGACACCTTTAAAATTTTCTTAATAAAATGACGTGAAAAAAATAGATTTTCATAATTAGAAATATGCAGAAGCAATATTCTAAAAATATATTCAAATTGTGATAAAATAAGGCCCAAAAAAAATTTTGATCGATTTTAACCAAATATATAGTCATTTCAAAATTTTTGCTCTGCTGTTGACTCCAGATTCAGGAACTGCCTATATTTTAATGGGAGAGGTCCTAAAATTCTGATAATTTATACGACTATTGACTGAAGAGTTGTATATATCCAATTTATTTGATTAAATAATTTTTTAGGGTTAAAAATAAAATAACAAAGTCCATATTCTCCTACAAAGAAAATTATATAATTTTAAAACCCATATCTTGGAGTAGGTGAACTAGGAGAGTTCTGGCTCACTTACCATCGGAGCTGGCGCTCGATCGGTAAGGTCGAGCGCTACCTTGCCGGCGGCCGGTAATGGCAGGGTGGTTGATAACCCAACGTTACCAGAAGTCGATAACCTAAATCTACCTTATCGATAACCCTACCTTACCGGCAGAAGAGTCTACATTATCACCCAACTCTATCTTACCAGCAGAGCAGTGTACTTTACATACAGAGATAACCCAACCGTACCGGTAGAGCAGTCTACCTTACCTACAGATAACACAACTCTTCATTATCATATAACCAAACTATACCTTACCGACAGAGTAGTTTACCTTAGCAACAGAGCTGATAACCTCCATCGGTAATATGCTACTATATCCGAATTTCCCCGCTTTCACCCCATCTGAATGCTGCTAACTGTCAATTTGAATTCGCGCTGTCCACTGCTGAGTAGGCACAGTGCCGGCTATAAGTCACACATCGTATAAGTGTGAGAAGTGGTTTGTTAAATAATTAATTAATTTATTAATTTTTTATGTTTTTTAGTTTTTTTTTTTTTAATTTTTTCATTTTTTTCATTTTTTTTTTAATTTTTTCATTTTTTCTCCTCTTTTTTTCCCCTGTTCAATAAAAGGGGCATAAGCGCTTGATCTTAAGTTTTAACTCATCATGTACGATGTCAGGGACATACACTATAACGCAGAAGAGGAAAAATTGGAAGTTAAAATAGTAAAACGTTAGTATTACTCTTTACGAAGTATAAAACGAACATTTTCTACTATAAAGAGTTCTTTCTACGATTTACACTTTATACAGATTAATTTCATGATTTTACTCTTTTCACAAAGATTAAAATATACTTTTTCTACTTTACAGTTGCACCGAGATTTGAAAAGATTAATTTCGTTTATTTACACTTTTTACAAAGATGAAAATATACTTATTCTACTTTATAAAGTGTAAAAATATGTCTCGTAATTCTAAAAGATTAATTTCATCTATTTACACTTTTGAAAAAGATTGAATTATATTTTTTCTACTTATTAAAGTGTGAAAGGTTGAGTCACAATTCTAAAAGATTAATTACTTGAATTTACACTTTTGACAAACATTAAAATGTACATTATTTTAAAAGAATAATTTAGTAAATATACACTTAAGATTAAAATGTTTCTTTTTAACTTTCCAAAGAGTAAAGATCACATTTAATGTTTCAAAAGATTATTTTAATGAATTCCCTTTTTTATGGGTTCTAGTTAAAGAGTGAATTCATTATTTTACACTTTTGAACACAAGTGTGTCACATGACTTCCGATGAAAAAGATCAGCTTTTTGTTTTCTCTTATATATGTATAAAAGTAAAACGTAATAATAACGTAAAATACCGAGTAAATAATATTACGATATCAAAAAATATTTGCAAAATAGCGTTAAATTTTCACTTCTATATTAAACCAAATTAAAAGTGACAAAACTTTTTGCTTCCTCTTAGAGGAAGCTTTGTAATAGTAAAATTTTAAGTTTCGTTAAATCGCTCTAGAAACACAAATAGAGGTGATAGAAGTTCGAATCACATGATTTTAGAAAATGTCTGTATGGATGTGTGTGTGTGTGTGTGTGTGTGTGTGTGTGTGTGTGTGTGTGTGTGTGTGTGTGTGTGTGTGTGTGTGTGTGCGTGTGTGTGTGTGCGCGCGTGCATGCGTGCGTCCGTGCGTGCGTGCGTGCATTCGTGCGTCCGTATTTGTGTGCGTGTGCGTGTGTGTGTGCGTGCGTGCATGCGTGCGTGCGTGCGTGCGTGCGTGCGTGCGTGCGTGCGTGCGTGCGTGCGTGTGTTTGTGTGTTTACCGTTTTATCTCAGCATCTATTCGATAGATTTTAACCGGACAGGTCTCATTTCTTTTTGTTTTTCTTGTGAGAATGGGGGAAGGAAATCCTCTTTTTGATTCGCCGATCCGTTTTGGTTTTATTTCGAATTTTCGATTTTCACAAAATTCATATTTGCGTTTTTTTAATAATAACATTGATATATTAGAATCGGACAGATAGCATTCGAAAGAGCATAAAAAGCCTATATTTTCAAAAACAATAATGCATTAGCTATTGCGGTTCTTTTGTTATTAACAAAAATGTGTTTTTCTTTTAAAAGCTTATAGCTCCAAAAATAAACGGTAAATTTTTTTGAAAAAAATCATGATAATGCAGAATATAAATAGCTATAATCTGTAAAAATTTGAATCCATTCTGTCTATTAGTTTTTGAGAAAAAAAAATAAAAAATGAAAAAAAATGCGTTTTTTATGAAGCACGTTTACTTTAGTAAAAGTGACTTAATCGCTTTGAAATTCGTTGTAGAGGTAGATTTTGGATAGCTCCCGGCTAAGTTCTTTGGGCTAAATGATTGGTCAATAAATTTCAGAGATATTTGAGGTTAAAATTTTCTTAACCTTTTTTTCAAATTATAATTTCTCGAGAACGGTTTAATGAATCATCTTCAAATTTATAGACAATGTTGTGTGTGAGATTGGTAATATATGGGCGAAGTTTCATCAAGATCGTTCGATTACTTTTTGAGATATTTGATATTTGATATTTTCGTATTTTGCCAAGTCATTTTCTTTGTCGTATAATAACTGGAGAAAAAACCGATGCCAATACATTGGCCCATGGCTTCCTCAAACTTAATTTACTTATTTCTTCAATTAATTTTTAATAACACTACACTACTACTATACTACACTACTACTATACTTTAATATACTATATATTAAAAAGTCAAAATGTCCGTCCGTCCGTCCGGCCGCCCATGTTTACCCAGTAGTTCATTTATATAAAGAGTTAAGTAAAGGGTTAAGTAAACGGTTTTAAGTAAAGGGTTCAGTAAGGGTTAAGTAAAGGGTTAAGTAAAGGGTTAAATAAAGTATTAAAAGGGTTTTAAAAATAGTTTTAAAAAGGGGTTAAAAAAGGTTTAAAAAGGGTTCAAAAAGTGTTAAGAAAAGGTATAAGAAAAGGGCTAAAATGTCGAGTTAATTAAAGGGTTAAGTAACAAAAACTCAAATGAATGATGAGTAATCATGGTTAGTATAATTGTTTATTTTAAAAAATTGCTCTCTGCCTTTATACAGAGTTGAGAATATCATATTGCTCGCATTAAAATTTTTTGAAATTCATTAAACAATGAATATGCTTTAGATGTACCTATTATAATTATACACTTATTAAATATATTATTTTGATATACTTCATTAAATATTTGTATAATAACCAATTCTTATATGCGCTACTTACTCGCTTTTGCGTGTAATTACTGCAATTTTACTTTCTATTATTAAAATTCATTATCATAACTTATTTTTATTTTTATTTTTATCTTTAAATGTACCTTATTAATTATACTAATAAATACCAATTATTTTAGGTGCTACTTACCCATTTTTGCGTGTAGTTGATGCAATTTTACTTTCTCCCTACCAAAAAAATCAGCTGATAAATCAGATGATTTGTCAGATGATTTATCAACTGATTTATCATGCCAAAATATCACCTCAGATTCTGCCCGGATGTTTCCAAAAGCTTACGTAAATTAAAGATCAACTTCTTCAGTACTGGAAATGGCCTGTCAGGATCTTTTACCCCCAGATGTGTTCAGAAATGCACGTTTGGAAGCATTTTGCATAATTTTTCAAATTTTACAAATTTTGTACATGAGATATCAGCTCAGAAATCAATTGACAAATCAGATGAAAAATTACCTGAGATCTCACCGAGAAATCACCTGATTTTTCAGTTGATTTCTCAGCTGATATCCTGACAGGCAATTTCCAATACTGAAGAAGCTGATTTTTAATTTACGTAAGCTTTTGGCAGCATTCGGGCAGAATCTCAGGTGACATTTTGACATAAGAAATCAACTGATAAATAATCATCTGATTTATCAGATGACTGTTTTTGATAGGGCTATTATTCAAATTCATTATCATTACTGATTTTTATTTTCATTTCTATCTTTAAATGTACCTTATTAAATATACTAATAGTAACAAATTATTTTAAGCGCTGCTTGCTCTTTTCTTATGTAGTTGCTGCAATTTATAGTAATATATACACATATGTAATAAATTTGTAAAGAATATGTTTTATTCTTATTTTTTGAATATAAGAATAAAATGAAATTTTGCGTATCTAATTTTTATGCACTACTTACACGTTTCTATGTGTAGTTGCTGCTGTTTATAGTACTACTTGATATTATGCTTTATTATTATTTTAAAAATTGAAACATAAAAATAAAACGTTAGACGTTATAAAATATTTCTTCGTAGACTATATTTGTAGTATAAATATTTGTCATTTCATTTCCATTTTTTCTAAAAAGATCTGCTTTGTCCTTTTTATGTTCAGTGTATACTGTTTCTTCAATGAAAAGAATTTTTAAATTATTTTTTAAAGTTACTCTAGATAATGGAACATACAGTTGCCCATTCCTAAATGCTGGCGTCGGTAAATAAATTTCAACATTTTGAAATGATTGTCCCAGTGATTTATTAATAGTCATTGCAAATCCCAGTCTTATAGGAAATTGCCTTCTGATCATATTAAATGGAATTTCTTCTTTTGAAGAGCTTACATCTATTCGTGGTTTTGAAACTGTAATACCAGCTTTATTTCCAGTAATTATGTCTGCTTTAATTACATATTCATCTAAATATCTGACAATTCATATCGTTCCATTACAGAGACCATCTTTCAAATCTATAATAGCACCTATCTTCAAAATCAGTTTATGTGGCGGAAGGCCGTTTGGAATTATTAAATTGACAAATTCATTTGGTATACAGTTTTACAAACATTCATTTTCTTTAAATATTCTTTGCAGTTACCATTTAATCGATTTAATATTTCATTATTCATTTTAAGAACATGATTATTTGTCTGGCATAAAATTACTTTATTTTTCATAGAAATTTCAAACGGATTAAATTAGTTTCCAAAAATTTCAAGAACTAAATCACCATTAGATAAAAAATTAGGTGGTATTTTTAAAAGGTTATTATTTGTTTCGAATTTGGTAGAATATTGTCCTTCTCCTACATTTGAAAGCCATTTTTATATAGCTTCAAATAATGAAATTGTAGCGATATTTTACAACTTTTCACAAAAGATTCTACTATTTGAGCTCTACTACCATGACGCACAATTGGTAATGCTTGCCTAAAATCACCAGAAACAATTATTTCTTTACCACCAAAAAAAAAAAATGGTTTTGTATTTTGACATAAACCTTAGACAATCGATCTACAGTATCAACGCATATTTGTTAGTCAGAAATTTCATCCCAAATTAATACATCTACATTCTTAATATAATTTGCATACCTTGAGTTGTGCGAAATATTACATGTTGATCGTTTGTTTATTTGAAGTGGTAATTTAAATGCAGTGTGCGCTGTTTTTCCATTAATTAATGGATACCAGTTCATGAAACTGATAATTCAGAATAATTTTTATTATATAAAAACACGATCAATGTATTTAACAAATAACTTTTTCCAGTTCCACCAGGCCCATCAAGAAAAAATAGTTTCTTTTCATTGTCGCCCAAAATCGCTTTTCTTATTTCAGTGAATAGTAGATGTTGACAATCGTTTAATGATCGTATTCTTCTATCAAGTTCATCTTCATTAACAACAATATGCGAACATATGTCATCATCTATGTCATCATCACACTCCATTAATTCAATTGAAATATCTGGTAGTCCAAAATCTTTTATAGAAAAACCATGAAGTGATAATGTACTGTGAGTTAATTTATATTTATCGTATAACTCTCGTGTATTTATAGGATGATGGACAATCAAAATGAAACTAAAAAGTTGACATAATTCATTGGGAAATTGAAAATTGCTTGCTTCACTTAAATAAATATCCCATTCATTGTCTGTTTTTATTAATTTCCGAGCGATAGCAGTCTTATAAAACGTTGCGATAATTTTATTGTCAACAGTTCTTAAGGGGGTCTCACCAACGAGGCCCGAACCCACAGAGCACGGCGCCCCGTGCGACACGTACAGGCTCTCGCATGCGCTCCTCCTCTCTTTCTGTTGAGAGTTGCTTGCTACGGGACCAGCGATCCCAAAAGTGGCAGAATCCAAAGCGCGATATTTGAAAATCCCATTTTGCGCATTAAAAAAGTTTCCCCAAATAATTATTTTAAACGTCGCATAAATTAAAATAGGTCACAAAAAGAAAAGTTATTTTAAAAAATATAATTTATTTAGCATTGATTATTGATTTTTGATTATTGAAAGTTTTCACGTAGTGACTATTACATTTAACAAAACCACGTGTAAAACCTCATGAAATGCATGAAATCATTTGCATTTAAGATTTCTACATAATATTTACAACAAAAAAAGAATAAACGAAAGAATTCGTTGCGAGGGCTACGCGGCCGTGGCTACGCCTATGGGGAGCGCTCTACGTTGCCGACTCAGAGGATAAGGAAGAGCCTTATCCGGTATCATGCGACGATTGCAATTATAAGTATTAGAAATAAAATGAGGTGGAGAAGAGGCCTACATTGCAGGTCAGTGTAATTTATAAAATAACAAAGTAATTTTTAATGAGTGCAGTAAATATGTTCTATATTATTAAAAATATTTTCAATACGATGCGAAGCGGATGTAACAATATTATTACAATTTTTTATTTTAATTGGTATGAAATTCGCTTTCTAGTTCTAATACGCAATTAGTACCTTATTTTTAAATGAAAATTTGTTACCCCATTGTATTGTTTTCCCAAGCACGCGTGCGAAGTTTAATTGTTATTAAGGACGTTCTCCGGCACAATTTCAACAATATCGCAAAAATTGTGATATAAAAATATTATTTATGATGCAAACCCTTCGTGAGTCTCTATACACTACTCTAAAAATAATAAAAAATGACGGTGTAAGAAAAAAGGAGCCAATACGATATTTGAAATAAATACCACTTATACGGTGTGACTGTATATATAGTTATATAAATAACATGGTAGTTTTTCTTTATGCCGCTATGTATCTGAAATTAATACCGCTTGCCATATTGAAAATTATACTATATTATTCCTCTCGATTTCTAGTTTCATATCTCATGTTTGAAAAAGATCACAAAGAAAACTTTTTTCAGAGTAAATTAAAATGTCTTTTTCCAACGAGCTTAGATAGGGATCCCATGTTAAATCTGAAACTTTAAAATCAAATATTTTTGTTTTGAATACCGCTTTGGATGTGCAAGTTTGTGCAAGATTTTCTGCAAGTTACGAAAATCACAAGAAAATCATTTTCTCGGAGAACGTCCTTAACAAGCTGTTGCGCATATGCTTGACGTGCTAATGAAACATAGTTTAACGGGGAGATTGACATTCAAAAAATTCATAAAAGGGTAATTAGACGCGTAAAGAGTGGAAGATTTTCACTTATTAAGCTGATGCGATACCCACGCTATTACTCAAAATTGGGTTCCCGTTTTCCTCATTCAATTTTTAATTTTAAGAAAAAAACTCTTTGATACGTTGTAGTTCTTTACTAAACTTAAAACGTATCAAAGAGTTTTTTTCAAAAAGTTTAGAATTGAAGGAGAAAAACGGGAACCCAGAATTGAGTAATAGTTTGGGTATCACATAACCTTAATAAGAAATCCCTGTTGAAACTTAGCTATAGTCAGGGCTTCAGAACAATGCAGCTCTTAAAGACAAGCTTCACGCGCGTGCATTATTCGTTCAATTTTAAGAAAATAACGATTAAAAATTTGAATAGGCTTGCGAGAAGTCTAGCTCTCAAGGACGAGTTTCGAGTGCGTGCATTCCTTTTAGCATAAGGAAATCAGCGATATAAATTAAAGAAACTAGAGCACATAAGGAGTTAAGCTCTCGAGGACGAGCTTTGCGTGCGTACACTCATATAGACCAAGTGTAGACTTTGCATTACGAGCCGAACGCGAGCTAGCCCGAGCCAAAGGCGAGAGCGTTTTGCGAGCCAAAAAGCCCACGCCCCCTTGCTACACACGATATTTTCCTAGGCTCCTTTCCCAGGAGGAGACTTTCCTAAGCAACCCATATAGTATATTACGCACCTAGGGAGGAAAAAACGGCCCGAGCTGAAGGCGAGGGTGGCAAACACGAGATGTGGGCTGGCCAATTTTACTCCCATGGAGCGTACACTACTTTTCTTCCCACCAAGGCCGAAAATACCACATTCTCGTTTTTGCGCCGGGAGGGAATGCGGTACTTTCGGCCCAGCCGGAGGAAAAAATTATTATTCAAATAATTTCTAAATTCAAATAGGCAGGGGAAGCGAGTTGTACGCGCGAAAATGAAAGTACGCCGACCAACTACCTGTAAAATTATCAATTAAATAATTTCTTAACCCGAATGTGTAAAGTGCGTGTGAAAGCTGCGATTTCTGAGAGTAAAGCTATGTACATTTTTAATAGTTCGCGACATGTATACGAACTTTTTCGTATACATGTCGCGAACTACTAAAAATGTACATAGCTTTACTCTCAGAAATCGCAGCTTTCACACGAGCTAAAACTTTACGCGAGCTTGCCCGAGCCGAAGGCGGGTGCGTTTTGTGAGCCAAAAAGCCCCCGTATAGCCCTCTTGTGCGTGTGTAAACTGCGATTTCTGAGAGTAAAGCTATTCATATGTACATTTTTAATAGTTCGCGACAGTAACTTTACGCTCAGAAAGTGGCCTTTTATACGCGCACTTTACGCACACCTGGGTGAAAAATATTTTTTGACCAGAGAAAAAGGTATTCTACAACAAGATCGAAAAAGTATAATATGTAAAAATTCAAATTAAGAATTTTTTCAATTATTACGATTACAATAATTTATTGTGTATTTATTATGTTCAATAAAATTTATCGTACAATTCTAATATAGTAGTACGTACTGACAGTGTTTGTACGTGAAATCTATTATATGTATGTTGTTTAATTAGGTAAGTAATACTATTCGGTAAGTAAATAATATATATGTATATATATATAAGAAAAAGAGAGAGAAGAAGAGAGAGATAGAGAGAGGGGGAGAGAAAGAACTAACGAAGGCACTCAATCCGTTTCTCGCCATTTTCTCATGCTCTGTTTGCAGTTGCTGCACTTTTCTTTGGGAAGACGGACAGCGTTCGATTTGTAATTGAACTGTCAAATGAATGCGCATACGCCGCGCTGCGCTCGCGTGAGTTTGGCGTTATCCTTGATTTGAATAATTAAGAAGTTTCCTTTCAAGAAGTTGCTCTGTAATTAATTGGTCTCGTTAATTGCGGAGAAAAGGCGTGCATTATCATAAATGCGCGAACGCGCTTCTTGCGTTGATGGCAGGAGGGTGGCATAGCTTCTTTTCAGAAAGCACCCTGTTATTTGCGTATCGAGGTGAAGAACTGATAACGGAGCGATGCAGAAGTTGTCGACAGAAGTGTTTTCTGCATCACAGATAGTTGTCATTAGAGAGACAATGGGAGGGACAATGCGGAGGGTGGCGGAGGGACGCGGAGGGACGCGGAGGGATGCAGAGGGACGCGGAGGGTCGTGGAGGGACATGCGGAGGGACAATGCAGACCCCAAATAACGCAGAAAAACAGTGAATTTTACGTTATTTTGTGTAGGGCACTTTGCGGAGGGACGCGGAGGGACGCGGAGGGTTAACGACTCAATTCAGCTTACAACTATATAGTATAGTAAGATATATGTTTGTGAAACAGGACTTATGTTGACATCGCGGGTTCATGTTTATGTAAAATTAACATGTAAAAATTATGCGGACGTCCCGCATAAGTACCGTAAAGTCAGCATAAGTCTCGCACCAGTTCAAAAATTGTCTGCATAAGTGACGTTCCACACACACACACACGCACGCACACACGTACACACACACACACACACAAACACACACACACACACACACATATATATATATATATTATATAATTTAATTTTAAATCCAGATTTTTTTGATTCATCCAAATTATATTTCTGATTACTAATACATAATTATTCGTTTCTTGTTTTCTTTTTTTATCAATTGAAGAAAACGCCCGACGATTTATGTTAATTTAATAAGTGCATCTAACGGCTATTCAGGGCGAAAGATAATAGATAAGGAAGGTAACTAACTTATCAATTCCTTTTTTTGTATATATATGTGTTTAAATATATATTTAAATTTTTAGAAGCTATTTGACACAATAAATAGCAGTCAAAGAATTATGCACAATAATATTATAATAATTAAAATGCAGTCAAGAATTTTTAAAGGATGTGGAAAGGGAAGGTAAATGTATAAGATAAAAAATGAGAACGAAAAAATAACGGATCAGACCAGGGTCGAACCGACAACCTTCCGCTTACCGGGCAGCTACGCTACCATTTGCGCCACTAATCGTCGGGCGTTTCCTTCAATTGATAAAATAATATTGTCTGTTTCGACTGAAAATAATGCAGACGGGGGGGATTTGGGAAATAAAAATTGAGAACGTTTAAGTAGCGGTTAGGGTCTGGAAAGGATTGTCAGCCCAGAGGCGCAAATGGTAGCGTAGCTGCCCGGTAAGCAGAAGGTGGTCGGTTCGACCCCGGCCTGAGCTGTTATTTTACGTTCTCATTTTTTATCTTATATGGTTACCTTCCCTTTCCACATCCTTTAAAAATTCTTGACTGCACTTTAATTATTATAATATTATTGTGCATAATTCTTTGACTGCTATTTATTGTGTCAAATAGCTTCTAAAAATTTAAATATATATTTAAACACATATATATACAAAAAAAAGTGATTGATAAGTTAGTTACCTTCCTTATCTATTATCTTTCGCGCTGAATAGCCGTTAGATTCACTTATTAAATTAACATAAACCGTCGGGCGTTTCCATCAATTGATAAAATAATATTGTCTGCTTCGGTTGAAAATAATGCAGACGGGGGGGATTTGGGAAATAAAAATTGACAACGTTTAAGTAGCGGTTAGGGTATGGAAAGGATTGTCAGCCCAGTGGCGCAAATGGTAGCGTAGCTGCCCGGTAAGCAGAAGGTTGTCGGTTTGACCCCGGCCTGGGCCGTTATTTTTTCGTTCTCATTTTTTATATTATTTGTTTACCTTCCCTTTCCACATCCTTCAAAAATTCTTGACTGCATTTTAATTATTATAATATTATTGTGTATAATTCTTTGACTGCTATTTATTGTGTCAAATAGCTTCTAAAAATTTAAATATATATTTAAACACATATATATAAAAAAAAAGTGATTGATAAGTTAGTTACCTTCCTTATCTATTATCTTTCGAGCTGAATAGCCGTTAGATTCACTTATTAAATTAACATAAATCATCGGGCGTTTCCTTCAATTGATAAAATAATATTGTCTGCTTCGGCTGAAAATAATGCAGACGGGGGGGATTTGGGAAATAAAAATTGAGAACGTTTGAGTAGCGGTTAGGGTCTGGAAAGGATTGTCAGCCCAGTGGCGCCAATGGTAGCGTAGCTGCCCGGTAAGCAGGAGGTTTTCGGTTCGACCCCGGCCTGGGCCGTTATTTTTTCGTTCTCATTTTTTATCTTATATGTTTACCTTCCCTTTCCACATGCTTTAAAAATTCTTGACTGCACTTTAATTATTATAATATTATTGTGCATAATTCTTTGACTGCTATTTATTGCGTCATAAAGCTTCTAAAAATTTAAATATATATTTAAACATAGACACACACACACACACACATATATATATATATATACACACAAAAAAAAGTGATTGATAAGTTAGTTACCTTCCTTATCTATTATCTTTCGCCCTGAATAGCCGTTAGATTCACTTATTAAATTAACATAAATCGTCGGGCGTTTCCTTCAATTGAT
Source organism: Torymus aiolomorphi (assembly GCA_036365515.1). Classification (NCBI taxonomy): domain Eukaryota; kingdom Metazoa; phylum Arthropoda; class Insecta; order Hymenoptera; family Torymidae; genus Torymus; species Torymus aiolomorphi. The sequence goes on along the minus strand of CM070873.1, from coordinate 103,551,660 downwards.
AAAATAATATTGTCTGTTTCGGCTGAAAATAATGCAGACGGGGGGTTTTGGGAAATAAAAATTGAGAACGTTTAAGTAGTGGTTAGGGTCTGGAAAGGATTGTCAGCCCGGTGGCGCAAATGGTAGCGTTGCTGCCCGATAAGCAGAAGGTTGTCGGTTCGACCCCGGCCTGGGCCGTTATTTTTTCGTTCTCATTTTCTATCTTATACGTTTACCTTCCCTTTCCACATCCTTTAAAAATTCTTGGCTGCACTGTAATTATTATAATATTATTGTGCATAATTCTTTGACTGCTATTTATTGTGTCAAATAGCTCCTAAAAATTGAAATATATATTTAAACACATACATATACAAAAAAAAAGTGATTGATAAGTTAGTTACCTTCCTTATCTATTATCTTTCGCCCTGAATAGCCGTTAGATTCACTTATTAAATTAACATAAATCGTCGGGCGTTTCCTTCAATTGATAAAATAATATTGTCTGCTTCGGCTGAAAATAATGCAGACGGGGGGATTTGGGAAATAAAAATTGAGAACGATTAAGTAGCGGTTAGGGTCTGGAAAGGATTGTCAGCCCAGAGGCGCAAATGGTAGCGTAGCTGCCCGGTAAGCAGAAGGTGGTCGGTTCGACCCCGGCCTGGGCCGTTATTTTTTCGTTCTCATTTTCTATCTTATACGTTTACCTTCCCTTTCCACATCCTTTAAAAATTCTTGACTGCACTTTAATTATTATAATATTATTGTGCATAATTCTTTGACTGCTATTTATTGTGTCAAATAGCTCCTAAAAATTGAAATATATATTTAAACACATACATATACAAAAAAAAAGTGATTGATAAGTTAGTTACCTTCCTTATCTATTATCTTTCGCCCTGAATAGCCGTTAGATTCACTTATTAAATTAACATAAATCGTCGGGCGTTTCCTTCAATTGATAAAATAATATTGTCTGCTTCGGCTGAAAATAATGCAGACGGGGGGATTTGGGAAATAAAAATTGAGAACGATTAAGTAGCGGTTAGGGTCTGGAAAGGATTGTCAGCCCAGAGGCGCAAATGGTAGCGTAGCTGCCCGGTAAGCAGAAGGTGGTCGGTTCGACCCCGGCCTGAGCTGTTATTTTACGTTCTCATTTTTTATCTTATATGGTTACCTTCCCTTTCCACATCCTTTAAAAATTCTTGACTGCACTTTAATTATTATAATATTATTGTGCATAATTCTTTGACTGCTATTTATTGTGTCAAATAGCTTCTAAAAATTTAAATATATATTTAAACACATATATATACAAAAAAAAGTGATTGATAAGTTAGTTACCTTCCTTATCTATTATCTTTCGCGCTGAATAGCCGTTAGATTCACTTATTAAATTAACATAAACCGTCGGGCGTTTCCATCAATTGATAAAATAATATTGTCTGCTTCGGTTGAAAATAATGCAGACGGGGGGGATTTGGGAAATAAAAATTGACAACCTTTAAGTAGCGGTTAGGGTATGGAAAGGATTGTCAGCCCAGTGGCGCAAATGGTAGCGTAGCTGCCCGGTAAGCAGAAGGTTGTCGGTTTGACCCCGGCCTGGGCCGTTATTTTTTCGTTCTCATTTTTTATCTTATTTGTTTACCTTCCCTTTCCACATCCTTCAAAAATTCTTGACTGCATTTTAATTATTATAATATTATTGTGTATAATTCTTTGACTGCCATTTATTGTGTCAAATAGCTTCTAAAAATTTAAATATATATTTAAACACATATATATAAAAAAAAAGTGATTGATAAGTTAGTTACCTTCCTTATCTATTATCTTTCGAGCTGAATAGCCGTTAGATTCACTTATTAAATTAACATAAATCATCGGGCGTTTCCTTCAATTGATAAAATAATATTGTCTGCTTCGGCTGAAAATAATGCAGACGGGGGGGATTTGGGAAATAAAAATTGAGAACGTTTGAGTAGCGGTTAGGGTCTGGAAAGGATTGTCAGCCCAGTGGCGCCAATGGTAGCGTAGCTGCCCGGTAAGCAGGAGGTTTTCGGTTCGACCCCGGCCTGGGCCGTTATTTTTTCGTTCTCATTTTTTATCTTATACGTTTACCTTCCCTTTCCACATGCTTTAAAAATTCTTGACTGCACTTTAATTATTATAATATTATTGTGCATAATTCTTTGACTGCTATTTATTGCGTCATAAAGCTTCTAAAAATTTAAATATATATTTAAACATAGACACACACACACACACATATATATATATATATATATACAGACAAAATAAAGTGATTGATAAGTTAGTTACCTTCCTTATCTATTATCTTTCGCCCTGAATAGCCGTTAGATTCACTTATTAAATTAACATAAATCGTCGGGCGTTTCCTTCAATTGATAAAATAATATTGTCTGTTTCGGCTGAAAATAATGCAGACGGGGGGTTTTGGGAAATAAAAATTGAGAACGTTTAAGTAGTGGTTAAGGTCTGGAAAGGATTGTCAGCCCGGTGGCGCAAATGGTAGCGTAGCTGCCCGATAAGCAGAAGGTTGTCGGTTCGACCCCGGCCTGGGCCGTTATTTTTTTGTTCTCATTTTCTATCTTATACGTTTACCTTCCCTTTCCACATCCTTTAAAAATTCTTGACTGCACTTTAATTATTATAATATTATTGTGCATAATTCTTTGACTGCTATTTATTGTGTCAAATAGCTCCTAAAAATTGAAATATATATTTAAACACATACATATACAAAAAAAAAGTGATTGATAAGTTAGTTACCTTCCTTATCTATTATCTTTCGCCCTGAATAGCCGTTAGATTCACTTATTAAATTAACATAAATCGTCGGGCGTTTCCTTCAATTGATAAAATAATATTGTCTGCTTCGGCTGAAAATAATGCAGACGGGGGGATTTGGGAAATAAAAATTGAGAACGATTAAGTAGCGGTTAGGGTCTGGAAAGGATCGTCAGCCCAGAGGCGCAAATGGTAGCGTAGCTGCCCGGTAAGCAGAAGGTTGTCGGTTCGACCCCGGCCTGGGCTGTTTTTTTTTCGTTCTCATTTTTTATCTTATATGTTTACCTTCCCTTTCCACATCCTTTAAAAATTCTTGACTGCACTTTAATTATTATAATATTATTGTGCATAATTCTTTGACTGCTATTTATTGTGTCAAATAGCTTCTAAAAATTTAAATATATATTTAAACACATATATATACAAAAAAAAGTGATTGATAAGTTAGTTACCTTCCTTATCTACTATCTTTCGCGCTGAATAGCCGTTAGATTCACTTATTAAATTAACATAAACCGTCGGGCGTTTCCATCAATTGATAAAATAATATTGTCTGCTTCGGTTGAAAATAATGCAGACGGGGGGGACTTGGGAAATAAAAATTGAGAACGTTTAAGTAGCGGTTAGGGTATGGAAAGGATTGTCAGCCCAGTGGCGCAAATGGTAGCGTAGCTGCCCGGTAAGCAGAAGGTTGTCGGTTTGACCCCGGCCTGGGCCGTTATTTTTTCGTTCTCATTTTTTATCTTATTTGTTTATCTTCCCTTTCCACATCCTTCAAAAATTCTTGACTGCATTTTAATTATTATAATATTATTGTGCATAATTCTTTGACTGCTATTTATTGTGTCAAATAGCTTCGAAAAATTTAAATATATATTTAAACACATTTATATAAAAAGAAAGTGATTGATAAGTTAGTTACCTTCCTTATCTATTATCTTTCGAGCTGAATAGCCGTTAGATTCACTTATTAAATTAACATAAATCATCGGGCGTTTCCTTCAATTGATAAAATTATATTGTCTGCTTCGGCTGAAAATAATGCAGACGGGGGGGATTTGGGAAATAAAAATTGAGAACGTTTAAGTAGCGGTTAGGGTCTGGAAAGGATTATCAGCCCAGTGGCGCCAATGGTAGCGTAGCTGCCCGGTAAGCAGGAGGTTTTCGGTTCGACCCCGGCCTGGGCCGTTATTTTTTCGTTCTCATTTTTTATCTTATACGTTTACCTTCCCTTTCCACATGCTTTAAAAATTCTTGACTGCACTTTAATTATTATAATATTATTGTGCATAATTCTTTCACTGCTATTTATTGCGTCATAAAGCTTCTAAAAATTTAAATATATATTTAAACCCAGACACACACACACACACACACATATATATATATATATATATATATATATATATATATATATATATATATATATATATATATATATATATATATATATATATATATATATATATATATATATATATATATATATATATATACAGACAAAAAAAAGTGATTGATAAGTTAGTTACCTTCCTTATCTATTATCTTTCGCCCTGAATAGCCGTTAGATTCACTTATTAAATTAACATAAATCGTCGGGCGTTTGCTTCAATTGATAAAATAATATTGTCTGCTTCGGCTGAAAATAATGCAGACGGGGGGTTTTGGGAAATAAAAATTGAGAACGTTTAAGTGGCGGTTAGGGTCAGGAAAGGATTGTCAGCCCAGTGGCGCAAATGGTAGCGTAGCTGCCCGGTAAGCAGAAGGTTGTCGGTTCGACCCCGGCCTGGGCTGTTATTTTTTCGTTCTCATTTTTTATCTTATACGTTTACCTTCCCTTTCGACATCCTTTAAAAATTCTTGACTGCACTTTAATTATTATAATATTATTGTGCATAATTCTTTGACTGTTATTTATTGCGTCAAATAGCTTCTAAAAATTTAAATATATATTTAAACACATATATATATATATAAAAAGTGATTGATAAGTTAATTACCTTCCTTATCTATTATCTTTCGCCCTGAATAGCCGTTAGATTCACTTATTAAATTATTCGTTTCTAAAAATACATGTACTAAAAGTAATAAAATATTTTATTAATGTAAATTGGTATTAGCAACAATGTGCAAAAATATTTATTACTATTGAGATCATAATTATTATTATTAAATGAATAATTATTTAAAAAGTGAGCGATTTACGATTATTATAAATATTTATTATGTTAGTCCATTTATGTAATTTAAAATAATTTTTTGATTCAATGAAATAAATATTTAATTATATTTAGAAATAATTTTATCAGTTATAGTTAATAAAAATATTGTTTTCACAAATTGTTTATTGGACGTAATAAATTTTCTACTTGATTAATTAAATATTCTGTAAAATTTAATAAATATTTATCAGTTTTAATCATCCTTATACAAGTAAATGATCAATCAGTTAGAAATACGTATTCGGTATGTTATAATAAATTAGTTATGAATTTTAAGTAATTATTTATTAGAATGTATTTATTTCTTTTAAATAAATTGGTTTATTATATTTAAAAAACTCGTTTATGTAATTTTAGCAAATGATAAATTTAATTTTATTAAAGCTTTAGTTATTTTTAATAAATTTTATTTTTAATAAATTATCGATATTTTCTAATTAATATTTATTATACTTGAATATTTATTATTTATTTCGAGAACATATTTATTTAAATTGACTGAATGGAATTCAAATAAATTTATTTAGTTGAATTTACGAAATTTTTTTTTCAGTGAACATGCCTATATTATGATAGAAAACAATAGAATGAATTATTTTAGGCAGAAACAAAAAAAAAACCGCTGCCAATTCATTGGCCCGTAGCTTCCTCAACTGTAATTTGTTTATTCTTGACCTTTAACCTTTAGAGGACGGGGATTTGGGTTTACTGTTTTCTCGCACTTTTCTATAGAAATCGAGTTTTTGTGATGTCTCACATCTCAAAACTAACACATGTAAAGGGTCGATCATGGGCATGGCCCGTATAGGGGCCATCCCGTCCTCTAAAGGTTAATTAATTTTTAATAACAAAATTTATAATTCTTTAAAAAATGTATTGCATAATTATAATTAAATTCATTTATGAATATTAAAAATTGTTAATTTTTAAATTCATTTATTTATTTATTATTTATTTATATCTAATTTATATAAATTTTGAGCTGATAAATAAAGTTATCATTTAAATAGAAGTAAAATATCTATATTTTATAATAAAACAAATAGCTATCACGGTTGTTTTGTTATTAACAAAAACGTGTTTTTTTTAATTTTCATAATTCATATTTTTTAAGAAAAAAAAAATTTATAGCTATCATTGTTCTTTTGTTATTAACAAAAACGTGTTTTTTAAAAAAGTTCATAACTCACAAATAAATTATAATAATGCAGAATATAATGCATTCATAATGCATAATTCATAATTATAATAGATTAATAATAGATATAATTTTTAAACATTTTAATTCATTTTGTTACACATCATTGGAGTTATGAGTTTTTTTTTAAAAAAACATGTTTTTGTTTTTGATGATAACTAAAAAATCGTGATAGATAGAAAATTAATTTTTCTTAGAAAATATAGGTATTTTAGTTCGCTTTCGAAGGCCACCCACCCGATTCAGATACATAGAGCCGTTCTCGAGAAATTACGATTTAAAAAAAATGTAAAAAAATTTTTAACCTCAAATATCTCTGAAATTTATGGACCAATCATTTTGCCCAAAGAACTCGACGGAGAACTATAAAAAATCTACCTCTAAAAGGAATTTTGAAGCCATTAAGTCAATTTTACTCTTGTAATCGTTGGACATACAAAACTGATTTTTTTCATTTTTCAATTTTTTACTCAAAATCTAGCCTACAGAATGTATTCAAATTTTAACAGATTATAGCTATATATATTCTGTATTATCATGATTTTTCTCAAAAAAATTGACCGTTAAGTTTAGGAGTTATAAGCTTCTAAAAAAAAACACATTTTTGTTAATAACAAAAGAACCGTGATAGCTAGAAACTTTTTTTTTTTAGAAAATATACGTATTTTAATTCTCTTTCGAACGCTACCCATCAGATTCGAATAACTCGATCCTATCATTAAAAAAAATCAAAAAACAGTTTTGAGAAAATCGAAAATTTAAAAAAAAAACAAAAACGCATCACCCCAATCAAAAAACGGATTTTTAACCCGCCATTACGCAAAAAAAAAACAAAAAAAATGAGACCTGTCCGGTCAAAATCGACCGAGTAGAAGCTGAGATCCAGGCGTACACACACACACACACACACACACACACACACACACACACACACACACACACACACACACACACACACACACACACACACACACACACACACACACACACACACACACACACACACACACACACACACACACACACACACACACACACACACACACACACACACATACATACATCCATACAGGCATTTTTCAAAAACCATGTATTTTGATTTCTAATACCTCGGAATACAATTATAACATGTTTTTACAACAACTAAAAAATTTACTATCACAAAGCTTCCTCTAGGAGGAAACAATTATGTACTGAATGTTATCAAGGTTTGAGAGATATATAAATAGTGCATTAAATATATCAGAAAATTTTGAAAAAAAAGAAAGACTAGGAAATATTTTTGTACTACCAGCAACTTATATAGGTAGTACTAGATATATGCAGCAACATTATCAAGATGCAATGGCAATAGTAAGAAATATTGGTCGACCTGATTTATTTATAACTATGACGTGTAATCCTAAGTGGAAAGAATTAAAAAATATATTAACGACATTTCCTATCGGAACTACGCCCAATGATATACCAAATATTACAGTTAGATTATTTTATACAAAATTTAAGTGTTTACTTAATGATATAGAAAACCATCAAATTTTTGGAAATGGTTTAGCTTATGTGTATACTATTGAATTTCAGAAAAGAGGATTACCGCATGCACATCTTGTAGTAACATTAGATCGTAAAAATAAATTAATGACACCAGAAGCTATTAATAAACACATTTCTGCTGAGATACCTTCTAATAATGATAAAAAATTACAAAAATTAGTTATAAAACATATGTTACATGGACCACATAGTGAAAATTCTCCGTGTTACGATAAATGTAAAGACGTTTGTAACAAATTTTCCTAAACCTTTTCAATCGTCAACAACATTTAAAAAAAATGGTTATCGTCAATATAAACGAACAAATAATTCTTCTGATAATTACACATATCGACTTAAAAGAAGTAAAAAAATTATTCCAGTAGATAATTCAATGGCAGTTCCTTACAATAAATTTTTATTAGAAAAATATAAATGTCATATTAATGTTGAATATTGTGCTTCAATTCAAAGCATCAAAATATTTTTGATTATATACATAAAGGTAGTGATAGAGCTTTTTGTACATTAAAAAAAAATGATGACAAAAGAAATGGAATATATGATGAAATTACTGAATATATTGATGGCCGGTACTTGAGCCCAATGGAAGCAGCATGGCTGTTACAAAAATTTCCCTTATGTGGAAGGAGTCATATTTGTATCCGTTTAGCATTTCATACAGAAAATCAACAAAAAATTGTTTTTGAAGAAAATTATGAAATAGATGCTCTATGAAATAGATAATTGGAAAACAACTTTAACAGCGTGGTTTGACTTGAATAAAAATGATAAATTTGCAAATAATATAAAATACGTTAATATACCGCATTATTATATATTTAACGCAAAAAAAGTTTGGGTAAAACGTGAACGTGAACAAAAACATTATGCTATTGGACTTTTAAATATAATTTAAATAGTATTGAAAATTCTTTTTTAAAATTAGAATCAGATAAAAAGAAATTAAGAGAAACAGAAGTCATAATCTGGGATGAAGCATCTATGATACCCAAAAAAGCTTTAGAAATTATTGACAGAACTTTAAGAGATTTATGTACAAACGATTTACCTTTTGGGGGAAAATTAATAATTTTAGGAGGTGATTTTCGACAAATACTCCCAGTAATGAAAAACGGATTTATAAGTGCTATAATTGAAGACACTATTAAATGTTCTGAACTTTGGCATTTATTTAAAATTTTCAAATTAAAACACAATATTCGTTCTCAGAATAATGAATTCTCAAAATTATTATTACAATGTGGAGACATATAAATCCTTTTATAATACTTAATAATTGGAGAACTAACGATGTTTGCTTACAAATTTATAAAAATATTAATAAAATAAATGATTATGATCGTGTTATTTTAGCACCTCATAATGAAGACATTAAATTTTTGAATAAAAAAATTTTAATGTTATTAAGTGGTGATAAGAAGACTTATTATAGTACAGATTATGTGACTCATAAAGGTGTTGATCAAAGTGATGACAACACTCATCTACTTTTTCCAATAGAACCATTAAACAATATTTATGAAAGTTTGCCACCTCATAAATTAGATTCAAAAGTTAATTCTATTGTTATGTTAATTAGAAATTTGAGTATACATGAAGCTTTGTGTAACGGTACTAGACTTAACCAAATTATTTAGATATAATATTGAAGCAGAAATATTAACAGGAGAAAAAGCAGGTAATAAATTTTTTATTCCAAGAATTACATTAAATACAGGAGAATCTTCTTCATTACCGTTTATTCTTTATAGAAAACAGTTTCCATTAACATTAGCATTTTGCATGACCATTAATAAATCTCAGGGACAAAGTTTTGATTATGTAGGGTCATACATCAAAAGGCAATTATTCTCACACGGTCTATTATATGTTGATTTATCACGATGTAGAAATCCAGATAACATATATACGAAATAATTTAGAAAATTCATTAGAAATTGAAAATATTGTTTGGGAAGAAATTCTTGATAATTAAAAAAAAACAATTAGTTATATAAGTAAATATGTATATATATTTATTGCATATATTTATTAAAAAATATGTTCATATATATTCAAAAACCAAATTTCTCAATATAAAATATACGCAATAAAAGTATAAAATAAAGGAGAAATTATTTGAATGATAAGAGATTTTAATAATTAGCTAAATGAAAATTGTATATAAAATTTAATTAAGTTTCGATTTGATCCATATAAAAATACAAATAAAATCAAAGAAAAGAGTTTTAAATCAAAATTTTTAAAGTGATTATGCTCTTATATTTTCAAAAAACAAATTTCACAATATAAAATATACGCAATAATAGTATAAAATAAATGAGAAATTGTTTAAACGATATTATTAGAGATCTAAATCAATAGCTAAATGAAATCGGTATACGAAATTTATTTAAGTTTCAGTTTATACATAAAATAATAAATATAAAATACAACAATATATTTTTAAATCAAAATTGATAGCGTAAATGTACTCTTATATATTCAAAAAAATCACTACCTCGAAAATAAATAGGTTCAAAGTCTTCAAGGTCTTATTTTTCTAAGTTGGGGGGTTGACGAGCGGAGCGAGTAGGGGGCGCAGCCCCCCTAGTATATATATATATATATATATATATATATATATATATATATATATATATATATATATATATATATATATATATATAATTTTAATTATATATATATATATATATATATATATATATATATATATATATATATATATATATATATATATATATATATATATATTGTGACACGGCAAGTTGCCTGTCACTGAAGGCAGAGCGCTTAGGCAGATACACGGCAGTCGCGGCGTCGTACACACACATGTGCGCGCCCGCATCTCCCCAACTGCGGTCCTCTGTGCACACCTACCTACGTGCGCACGGTCTCTCCAGCTACCCATGTCTAGGCGTGCACCTTTCCCACAGGTTTTCCCTCCCGTCTAGCTCGGCTAAGGAGTCGACCAGCCACAGCTGCAGCGAGGACAAGCTATAGCTGAAGCGGCAGCGGCTCTCGCTCTCCCTGCTGCTGACAGGAGCAGCCGACGCCAGCCAGGAGAGAGAGAGAGAGAGAGAGAGAGAGAGAGAGAGAGAGAGAGAGAGAGAGAGAGAGAGAGAGAGAGAGAGAGAGAGAGAGAGAGAGAGAGAGAGAGAGAGAGAGAGAGAGAGAGAGAGAGAGAGAGAGAGAGAGAGAGAGAGAGAGAGAGAGAGAGAGAGAGAGAGAGAGAGAGAGAGAGAGAGAGAGAGAGAGAGAGAGAGAGAGAGAGAGAGAGAGAGAGAGAGAGAGAGAGAGAGAGAGAGAGATCTCTAAAGGGGTTTATAAAGCCCGCTTTTTTATATATAGGGGTTTATCGAGCCCGATTTTGATTATGCAGCCCGGGCCTCATAATATTTCTAAATATAGGGGTTTATGCGGCCCGACCTAGAGTCTATAACCCCAGGGTCCATTATTTCTTTAGTCACTTGCCATAGGGAACTCTCGGCTGTAGGTACTAATATACAAGGTTGGGCCTCATAAACCCCGATAAACATGTCTATATATATATATATATATATAAACTTGTATAACGTTAGTTCCCAGGACCCCATGTTACTGTATACCTATACGTGACTAAAGAAATAATGTCTCTTATGGGGCCGATGTCCTCAAAATTGACGTTAAACATATGTAGATTCAGGGACTGTCCTCAAAACTAACAAATGTCCCCGAAACCAACGTTAAACATCTGGAATGTCCTGGAAACTAACATAAAATATTAATATATATATATATATATACTATATATATATATATATAGTGTAACAGGGCGAATGTTTTTCGGAGCGAGAGAGTTTTCGGCTATGCCGAAAGCTTACCTGTACGCTCTCTCTCTCTCTCTCGCTCACTATGCTCCGCAACGACGAGGTCTTCCTCGGCGCTGCTCGTCGAGGACGACGATCACCTACGTTGCGGCTCGAGCGGCGCCCTGGCAGAATTGCCGATTCTGCGCCCGCTCGGTGCAATGCCGTTCGCTTGCTGTGTACAACCGGGTAACTCAGAAGTTACCCGAGAATTTAATATTGTGTGTGACTACGCGCTTCTATATAAGGGGGGAAACGCGCAAGTACCCGGAGCTCAGATGATCGCCGAGGAAGTCGGTGATCCCGCGGCGGCGGCGGTATCCGAGGTACTCGTAGGAATGACGGGCGGAAGGGGAGGAAGTGAAATGATAACTCGCGAACTCCGAAACATGTGACACAAAAGACGGGTTTATTCAGATCGAAGAAATGAAGCTAACACAAAGTTAAATGAGATGAGCGCACCGCTATGTTTATTTCTCGCGAGGCCGCAATGCCTCGCGAGTCGTACGCGTCGCGGGTGTCGCGATCACACACGCACACACACACCCGGAGACGAGGTGCACTACTCGCGCGTCAAGGCAGGGGTTCGCACGCACGCGGGGGCCTGCAGGCACTCACCTCATACTTGGTGCGACGTAGCTCGGGCGCGGTCAGCTTCCCATGCGTCCTCTACCTCGCGCTGATTCCCTCGTGGATGACGAGTCTGGGAGTCTTCCCCACGGGCTAGTCTTCGGCGACGGGGCGGGTATCTCCTCTCCTTTTCTCTCTCACACGCGTTGCTCCTCGCACAAAATAACTCTTTTCCTCTGGGGAAGTCGAGGTCGACAACGGAGATCTCTCCTTTTCATGCGCGCACGTAACCGGTCGAAACTCGAGTCCCTTCTCTCGCGCCCACCGTTGCCGATCTGCCCTTCTCGCGCCTGCGCATCCCCGCTTCGCCCCGACAGGGAACGCGCGCGCGGTAGTTCGCCCGCGGTTTTCGAACTTCGTTACACCCCCCCTTCCAGACGCGGCGTACTACCCTCTAGTCGGCGCTCTCTACACGAGGCATGCGAAGTTCGCACGCGGGAGTGATAAGGGCATGCTAGGTTAGGAGCGCAGGTAGGAGAAAGAAAAAGAAGATGAGAATAGTATCACAAATACGGCCCGTCTAGGCCTTTATTACTGGGCTACATTGGGCAGGTTCCCTATGGAGCCGGTGGCTGCTGGACCCCGGTGTCCCAAGATTTACAATCCCTCTTGGGTGGGCGTGATGTGGCGGGGCTTCCCTCATCGCCTCTTATACCACGGGTCCTTGGGGTCATGGCTGAGGAAATTTGGGCACTTCCAGTGCATCTTGACCCCAGGCTCTCCGCAGAAGTAGCAGCGTCGTACATCCGGCGCTGCTTGGACGGGGGCTGGTCGTGGTTGGCGCGGTGCCTGAATCGCGGGACGAGCAGTCGGTGGCGTGACGACGGGACGGCTAGGGGCGAGGAACGCGCGTTCCTCGGCGCGTCGTGCCCGCGCCTGTGCTGCCTCCAGGCGCACCTGGGCCTGTTTCGCCTTGCGCTGCGCTGCCTAGATTTCGCGGCGCGCTTCCTCTGCCGCCACCAGCGCGGCGCGGCACTCGCGCACACCCTTGCGCGCCACCTCTTCTGCCTGGACCTCGTCGCACCGTTGTATCACGGCCTTGGTCCAGGGAGCCGAGAATTCGCCGGCCCACCGCGAACTCGAGTGGAACTCGTCCCACTCGCGGAAGGCGGCGGCCTCCGCCTCCCTGGCCAGGCGCGATGCCCCGCGGGCCTTCCGCTATGCCTTCTCGAGGGCGTCCCAACGCACCTCGAGAGGCTGTCTCCGGCTGGAGAAGCCTCGTCCCTGGGGCGGCGACGGCTCGCTCGCCAGGGACTAGACCGAGCTGCGAGCGGCGGAGGAGACGGACTCGTCTCTCTCCACCGACGTCTCGTCGTCGGTGGCCAAGGCCGTTCCTCCGATGGCTCCCTCTCCTTCGTCCTCCTTCGTCGTGGAGCCTGTTGGGCTTGGCGGACACGCTGAGCGTGCGGCCGCCGCAGGCTCGACGTCGTCGCCGGCCCGAGCAGAAGAGATGGCGATGACACCGGCTCTCCAACTGCCTGCTCGATAGCCGGCGCGGCGAGCGGTGGGTCGGTGAGGCTGTGGAGCGCCGTCACTAATCCCCGGAGTAACTCCGCAGCTTCGCTGACGGCGCAAGCGGGTACCAGCGCCGCTTGGTCCGCTGTGTCCTTTTGATCCATACTGAAAAAGAAGGAAAGGGAAAGGAAGTTAGACGGTATCCTCAGGTGCCCAAAATCAAAATGTATTTTATTTCGCCGCGCGAGACTGCGTATGCATCCGCGAGGGTAGTATCGTCGTTGGATCGATAAAGGTTGCCGCATTGCGCGAACCTTTAGGTCGTCCGCGTGATTTCGCAGCGAGGTTCTTTGATGGACTCGCCGCTATCACGCGTATAGCAGCCGGCCTCACTACAAGCGGCACCGCCTTTCTCGGACGACCCGGTTTGCACCTGGGGGGGAGGAGTAGGGGCACGTAAGTTTTCCGCCTCACACGCTGGGTTCACAAGCGGTGCGCGATCGGAGTTTGCTGAGGCGCCGTCGTTTCCGCGATCTACCTGCGAGTTATTCTCGCCGTCGCTCGCTACCGGCGGGTCGCACATCGCGACAATCGCTGCGCTATCCCTCGGCGGTTGAGGTTTTTCCTCCTGCCCCTCATCTGAAGGCGTTGCACCAACGTAAGGCTTCAGATGCTCGGCGTGGATTAGTTCTTCATCGTTTGCATCGAGCGCGCGTATGCGATACGTGTTAACGCCGGTTTTTGCTATTATCGCATACGGTCCCGCGAATTTCGGTGCCAATTTCGCCGAGATTCCTTGTGCAGCAGACGATAAAATTCGGTTTCTCTTTCAAACGTAATCTCCTGCTTGGAAGAGGGGTTCGCGGCGTTTGGCATCGTAGTAATGTGCCTGTCGCTCTTGCTCGCCGTCGATGTGATCGGCGACGGCCCTATTTAATTGACCGAGACCTTTCATCCACGCGGCCCATTCCTCGATCCTCTCCTGGCTCGCTCGCTCTCCCGCCACGCGGTCACGAGCTCTCTTGGCCGTTCCCGAAGGTAGAGGTTGCCGCTCGTAATTTAACATTGCGGGCGAGAGTCCAGTACTACTATGGGCAGCGTTGTTGAGTGAAAACAGGAGCTCGGGTAAATTCTCGTCCCAAGAGGCGTGTTGTTCCTCTACAAAGGCGAGTAACCGAGTTTTGACCGTTCGGTTCACTCGTTCCACTGGGTTGGCTTGGGGATGGTACGGCGGCGTTACCGTGTGATGTATCCCCAAGGCTTGCAAGTACTCGGTGATGGCGCCGTTTTTAAACTCCGTTCCATTATCACTGAGAAATACTTCGGGTGTGCCAAAGCGCAAAATCACTCTCTCTTTTAACTCTTTTAAGATCGATTTTGCGTTTGCCTTCCGCAACGGAGTAACCTCTACCCATCTCGAGAATAAATCTTCGAATACGAGAATATATTCGAAGCCGCGTTTACTCTTGGGTAGAGGACCCATCATGTCGGCCACGACCACCTGCCATGGGCGCGATATGTCGCGTTTTCCCATCAAACCGGCAGGAGCGCGTTGCTCGACTTTGCACTGTTGGCAGACGAGACACTCGCGTACGTATTTACGTACTGCCTTGTACATGTGCGGTCAGTAGTAAAATCGCGTAACGCGATCATACGTCTTGTCTCGCCCCATGTGCCCCGAAGTCGGATTGTCGTGACTCTCCGCGAGCGCTTGCAGACGACTCTCTTTTGGTAAGACGGTTTTCCACGCCTCGTCATCCCCGACTGCAGCCTCTACGAGTTCGTCGGGGCGATAGTAGAATAACTGTCTGCCGATCAATTTCCAGCGCGGGTATGCGTCTGGATCTCGTTGTAATTTCCTCGCCAAGAGATATACCACGGGTCGTCCGTCTCATCCACCAGATTGACTGCGGCAAGTGGCGCGTCTTTCTCGTCGCGCACGAACATGCGAGATAGAGCATCGGGGACGTGGTTATGCGCACCCTTCCGGTGTTCTACCTCGAAGCTATGCCCTTGCAGTTCGAGCGCCCATCGCGCGAGCCGGCCAGTGGGGCTATGCAGGCTGTGTAACCAATGAAGACTACTATGATCGGTGATCACTCGAAAATGGTAGCCCTCGATATACGGCCTGAATTTTCCAATGGCCCAAATCACCGCGAGACACTCTCTCTCTGTCACGCTATAATTGCGTTCCGCGGATGAGAGCATGCGGCTCGCGAACTCCAGTACTCTTTCCTCGCCGTCGATTATTTGGAAAAGTACCGCGCCGATACCTGTATCGCTCGCGTCTGTTTGAAGAACAAATTGTTCTTCAAAATGCGGGCGAGACAAAATTGGAGCAGACACAACAAAAGCTTTGATCTGATCGAATGCGGCTTGTTGTTCTTCCGTCCAATCATATCGGCGATCCTTCTTGGTGAGTCGCGTCAGAGGCTCGGCCATAGTAGCGAAATCTTTCAGGAACTTTCTGTACCACGAGGCCATTCCTAGAAAACGCTGAAGCTGTTTTAGGTAACGTGGTTCAGGGTAGTTTACTATAAGCGCGATCTTCTCGGGATCGGGACAAAAACCGTCCCGATTAACGAGTACGCCAAGATAGCGAACTTCCGTTTGGCCAAACACGCTTTTCTCTCGATTAATCGTGAGATTAGCCTCCTTTATTCGTCTGAGAACGTGGCCAAGCCAATTTACATGTTCTTCAAACGTCTCGGTGACAATAATTATATCGTCGAGGTAGGAGAAAGCGTAGGGTTCCATTTCAGGACCGATGACTTTATCGATTAACCTCTGAAATGTCGGCCCTGCCTGTGAAAGGCCATATGGCATGCGCGTGAACTGGAATAATCCCAGTCCAGGTACCGTGAACGTCGTTAATGGGCGAGAGTCTTCCTTCAGTGGAATCTGGTGATACGCACTACTTAAGTCCAGGGTCGAAATGTATTTCGCGCCCTACAGCTTACGCAAAATCGCATCCATATACGGAAGTGGATATGCATCAGCTCTGAACACCGCGTTCACCTTCCGGAAGTCAATGCAGAAGCGATATTTCTCGAGGGCTTTCCGCACCATGACTACCGGGCTCGACCAAGCACTGGTCGAGGGTTCAATTATACCCGCCTCCAGCATCTCACGTACCTGAGAGTGCATAATCTCCTCTAGTTTCTTGGAGACGGGATAATATTTCTGTTTGACCGGCCGTGCCGAGTCAACAGATATCTCGTGCTCGGCCCACGCAGTGTGGCCGAGAGGTTCATCCGTTTTGATGAGCAACTGATCGAGGAGTTCTTGGAGTTGCTTTTTCTGCACCTCCATCATCTCCTAGAGACCGATCGAAGCTAATTCTAGAGTTTCGCCAAGCGAAACGCTGGCTACTTCTAACTCTACAGTTTGTCCTGACGCGCTCACGGTCAGCTGATTTTTCACTGCATCGTGAATCATCCCGAAAGTTCGGATGAAATCAGCCCCGAGGTAGCATTCTAAGATTTCGTCCGCTAGAACTGCGACATGGATCTCCTTCTTCATACTTGCTACCTCGAAGGGAAGCATTACGTACCCCGCGATCGCCACAGTGTGACCCCCGGGAACTTTTGCCTTCCTTCTGTGGCTTGGTAATAGCGGGCTTCGGCACGCGGATGCCAATTGCAATCCAATTGAACCCATAACTGTCCGTGCCCCGCCCGTATCGTACAACGCGCGTATTCGGAAACCCCCGACGTTAACCTGGAGCCACCATCTGGCTTCCTCGTCGGAGTTAGCAATCGCTGCGTTCTCTACGCTGATCGCTGTAGCTGATGTTGCTAATCCGTCGCGCGGCTCCTCCTGAACGGTGGAAGCCGCGACGGCGATTTCGGAGGGAGTCTTCTTGAGGGCGGGCGACGTATAGACTCCGTCTACGCACTCGATTTCCCGTTTCCCGCACACGTGGGACAATTGTACGTCCGATAGCCAGGCAGACCGCAGCCGTAACAATGAATACCCTCATTGTTACCCTTCGGCTTCGCTGCGCTGGTATCAGGCGACTTCTTTCTCTCTGATTGCCGAGGCCGCGATTCGCGTTTGGGCGAACCGCTCGCAGACTCTCTTTTCTCCCCTTTCCCCCTTCTTTTTCCCCATGGGGGGGGGGGGGGGGGGGGTTCGAGGGGGCGGTGAGGCCTGCTTCGTATATAGCACTGGCTGTAGCGCCAGCCTCATCTCTTCCGCGAGCATTTTGGACAGAGTTGCGATCCAATTCTGTCCCGTTCCCTCCTTCACTGGCGGGTTCATGTGTCCTGGAAGTGCTGCGACTTTCAGTGGTGTATTTTTCTCCTTATTTCCCCGAGGTTTATAGGCAGCCTCGGGGAGGAGGCTCTGTTCCGGGGGCGGCGGCTCTCGGTAAGATTTTTCTGCCTCGAGAGTAAGCTCGGCCTCGACACTCAACTCCAATAGCGTGTCGATGTCCTCGAAGTCTACTCTCCTCACCATCCGCTGGAGGTCTGGATGCAAGTTGCGGTCTAAGGTACCCAGATGGTGAGATATCGGAAGGGGTGGCTCGATCTTCTTCATGATCGAGAGCAGGCAGATGATGTAGTTGCGCACCGGTTCTTCTCTCACCTGTGTGCGCGCTGTTGCCTCCTGCAGTACCCGCTGCTAGAATCTGCGGTTGGTAGCGTACCATTTGCGTGCCGACGCGCAGAATTCGTTCCACGTGGCCCAGCTCGTCTTGTTGTTCTGGTACCATGTGGCGGCGACTCCCGCGAAGAGTTCAGAGAGAGAGCTTAACATCTCTTCCTCCGACATCTTCGCGAGGCTTCGACACTCCTCGACGCGGTTCAAAAACACGTCGATGTTCTGTCCTTTCTCGCCGGTATATTTCAGCCCCCACTTCCGCGCGATGTTGCCAACGTCTCGCTGATTATTCCTATTCGGTCCTATTTGCCGCGGAGTGCTAGCCCCAAGCGCGCTTGGTTCGCTGCGTATTTCTCTCGAATTCGCCTGATTCGAGAGACCCCCCTCCCAAGCTCCGCTTAGTAGACGACTGTGCGGTGTCCCTTGGGGGAGGATGAGCGGTTGGCGAGATGTCGGTGGTGTATGCAGGTAATTGTTCTGTTCTTCCGGATATCTGAATGTCAGAGTATCCTGGAAGGCCACCTGATGCTGTCCGCCCTGCGCTGGTTCCATTTGCGTGCTGCACGCGGTGCCCTGTGGTGCTTGCTGCGTGAAGCTCTCCAGCGTCGATTGCAACTTGGACTGTGTAGTTGCCAGTTGCATAACCCTCTACGTGAGTTGAGTTAAGAATGCGCTCAGCTCCGCAGGTATTGGCAGATCCTTCGCATCTGTTGTCGCTGGGTTCTGTTGCTGCTCTTTAGGGGTCGTATCTGCAACTGTTCTCGTTGCTCCATCCCCCATGTTCGTGTCGTTCTCGGCTGTATCTGTTGTTTCCTGTTCCATCGAGCTTCTTTCGGCTGCACGCGCCTCGATATCGAGGCGCGTTTGTTCAAGCTTGCATTTTATCGCAACCTCGTCGCGAACGTACTCGAGCGGGTGCGGTTCACTTTCGCATGAACCGTGCGCCCATGGCGTCTCGATTTCGCCATTGTAAACTCTGTCAATGAACGTTTGGCGGAGGTTTACCCTCTCGACCCATTGCGTGTGTTCATCGACTTCTGCGTTTGTGGCGATGAAATCGTCTGCTGAGTAGTCTCCCAGCAGCCATCTGCTTGCACGATCCAATTTTTGGAATCGCGCGCCAGATGTTTGTAGTTTCATCGCCGTGAGATACTTATCTATCTCTTCCAGTGAGAGGCACATACACCAATTCTCAAGGGCTATTTGTGCTGCCATGTTGCTTTCTCACTGGATGCTAGTTGTGTAAAAATATCGTGAAATAAAGTCGCACAAATATCGTCGCGAAACGGTTCGCCTTTCGTACGCTTCGCAATGTACAGCGTCTTGATACTCAGTGCGCCGATTGAGCGCGCGTATTTCCCTAAACACCTAAACTGTTTCTCAATCTGTCGCACTGAGTAAATTCGCGAGCAGAAACGACCGCGCGCCACCCAAAAAGGAAGGTTGCGCTTGAATATTTGCTTCGCGTTGTATTGATATTGAAATTGACAGTGAAGAAGGAGAATAATTTTTATTAACACGGCCGAAATCTTCTCGCAAAACTTTAGTCTGCGAGAAGTTCGCTTTCTCTTTCCACCACAAAATAATAGAAATAGCTTGTGGAAAGGGAATGCGTTCGGCAATTGCGTCGCACGATAAAATTCGGGGACGCTTCGCTTAGCAGTTGTTACTGAAAGAGCGCGAGGATCACTCCAAAAAACAATAAAAAGAAGACAAAAAAAAATTTTGAATGCCTTAATTAGTGTGATAATCAACAAAATGTGCGCACGCCAAAGGAATCGCGCTTGCTTGTCCCCTATTTGAGCTTTATTTATGTAAAAGCGATTTGGTTAAGGCCGAAATCTCCTCGCAAAGCTTTAGTTTGCGAGAAATTCGCTTTCTCTTTCCACCACACAATAATAAGATAAATTGTGGAAAGAGAATGCGTTCGGTATTTGCGTCGCTCGTTGAAATACGACGACGCTTCCTTTAATTGTTTGTGAGAAGAATAAACTAAATTCACCTAATAGGTGAAGCTATAATAAAGAGCAACACGAAAGAGAGAAAAAAAGAATTTATTTTAAATTACTTTCAAAAATTACAAAAAAAAATTTTGACTTATCTTCAACTAAAAAAAAAATTATTTTTATTAATCATTTTTATTAATAATTTTTATTAATTTATGTTAATAATTTTTATTAATTTATGTTAACAATTTTTATTAATTAATCCATCAATTAATTAGTCATTCAATTGCACCATTAATTATTGATGAATTATTAGTAACGTCAACCTCTCTTTCGGTTTTCTACTATTTATCCTAATATAAATAAATAAAGATCTGGAAATAACAAATATTCCAGTTGTTTGAGTATATTGTTAGACAACTTTAGTAATCGATCATATATCGGATTAGTATGGAGAAAAGCAAAGCATCAAATTTTTGTGGAACTGCGCCTATATATCGCGAGACCCGAGAGCCACTCTACGGGTGGTCGAAGCCGCCCAACGCCCGAACAAACTCGGCCACCCGTAGAGTAGCTGGCCACGGACAGGCTCTATGAATTTATGTCTTTTAATTCTTTCGAGCGGCCCGAGCGCCGCCGAGGCTCCCTTAGGCCGTCGATCTTGCAGTTTCGTCGTCGCACTGCGCAGGCGAGATTTGGCAACATTGCGTTTTACCTAGTAAGGAGCGACAACAACACGACCGGACACATCGACGCCGGCTCGCCGCGGCTGGGCGAGAACACTAATGGGCGCTGAAGACACATACACACAACGCGGACGCTCATAGTTGAAAAAAAGTACATCACCGAGGCCATGAATGCTACGGCGAAGATGCAATTGACTCAAGTCTACGCTGCTGCGACTGATTCGAGTAAGTACTTTACTTCGGACTAAGACTTTATTCCGTTGTCTCTGTAGTATAACCGAACCTAACCTCCAAATTTTCGTTTCTGCTCGCGATATAATATAATTCTCCGCGCGAAGTATTTTTCGTAGACATACAAGTGTCTACGACGCTCCCTCTCTCGTACACGCATGCATACACTCTCGTGGTCAAACGATCGCGGCGTCGGCTGTGTCGAGAGCCCGCGCGTGTTTATAAACACGCGCCGCGCGGTGTCCTACTATACCTATCTCCACACGTACGGGCGCCAGTTGTAACAGAGCGAATGTTTTTCGGAGCGAGAGAGTTTTCGGCTATGCCGAAAGCTTATCTGTACGCTCTCTCTCTCGCTCACTATGCTCGTCGAGGACGACGATCACTTACGTTTTGGCTCGAGCGGCGCTCTGGCAGAATTGCCGGTTCTGCGCCCGCTCGGTGCAATGTCGTTCGCTTGCTGTGTACAACTGGGTAACTCAGAAGTTACCCAAGAATTTAATATTGTGTGTGACTACGCGCTTCCATATAAGGGGGGAAACGCGTAAGTACCCGGAGCTCAGATGATCGCCGAGGAAGTCGGTGATCCCGCGGCGGCGGCGGTATCCGAGGTACTCGTAGGAATGACGGGCGGAAGGGGAGGAAGTGAAATGATAACTCGCGAACTCCGAAACATGTGACACAAAAGACGGGTTTATTCAGATCGAAGAAATGAAGCTAACACAAAGTTGAATGAGATGGGCGCGTCGCTATGTTTATTTCTCGCGAGGCCGCAATGCCTCGCGAGTCGTACGCGTCGCCGGTGTCGCGATCACACACGCACACACACACCCGGAGACGAGGTGCACTACTCGTCCCTGTCGCTCTCTGCCTCGCGCGTCGAGGCAGGGGTTCGCACGCACGCGGGGGCCTGGCACTCACCTCACACAAGGGTGCGACGTAACTCGGGCGCGGTCAGCTTGCCGTGCGTCCTCTACCTCGCGCTGATCCCCTTGTGGATGACGAGTCTGGGAGTCTTCCCCGCGGGCTAGTCTTCGGCGACGGGGCGGGTATCTTCTCTGCTTCTCTCTCACACGCGTTGCTCCTCGCACAAAAAAACTCTTTTCCTCTGGGGAAGTCGAGGTCGACGACGGAGATCTCTCCTTTTCGTGCGCGCAGGTAACCGGTCGAAACTCGAGTCCCTCTTCTCGCGCGCCGCTGCCGATCCGCCATTCTCGCGCCTGCGCATCCCCGCTTCCCCCCGACAGGTAACGCGCGCGCGGTAGTTCGCCCGCGGTTTTCGAACTTCGTTACAATAGCAATCACTAAAATACTCTCTAAAATAAAAAAAAAGACCTTGTATCTTAATATAGTTGCCTTATAAATTATAATAGTAAATAAAAAAAACATTAATATTAAATAAATTACTTATTCTAACTAAACAATTTAATTATCAATTTTCAATACATTTAAATTAACCTTTTACTTATATTTTCAAAATATCTACTCTTAACATTAGTAATTTAATAAAGATAATTTACTATTTAATTTATTCTATCAAAATAATCCTTTAATCAGGCACTTTATTATTAAAATTTAAGTATATGGTACTTAATGTAAACTTTGAAAGTTTAAAGTTTAAATAACTTAAAATTTTAATTTATAAAATTTCATAATAAAATAATAAAATATATAAAATTCAGCTAATTGTTATAAATGTTAAAGGAAAAGAAAAATTTTAATTTAAAATATTTCAATTTAATTTCTTTCTCTTATAAAAAAATATTATTGAAAAAAAAATAATTCGTAAATAAAAGAATATACTAATTAATGAAATAAAGATTATTAATAATGAATAAAAAAATATATTATATTCAAATAAACTTTGAATTGAGATCCATTTTATTATAAAACCTGAAAATGGTGGAAGTCCACCTAAAGACATAATAGAAAATATTAAAAATAAATAATTTATAAATCTAAAAATCTTTAAATTTAATAAATCATTTAAATTATTAATATTAAAATATATAAATATAAAAAATATTTGTAAAGAAATCAATAAGTAAATAATAAAATATCATATTATTATAAATTCATTATTAAATAATAAAATAAATATTCAAGATATCTGAATTACTGTAGAATAAGAAATAATAATTTTTAAATTTACATGTTTTAATGCAGAAAAACAAGAATAAGTTATTAATTTTTTTTTTTTTGTTTTTTTTGTTTTTCCGAGGTACTAGGTGAATCTTCCGAGGCCCCCGTCCCTGCTTACAGGATGGAGGGGGGCCCACTAAGACTATCACGAAGCGTCGGGCTCCGCGGTGTGAGGGATTTCTACCCCCTAAACACCCAAAACCTTTCCCGCGGCGTTCACCGGAATCCGGCCCGGAACTGTTATACACATTACTTCGGACCGGTCGGCGTTTCTATGCCCTACGGCAATTTTATATATCTTGTCTGGTCTGTCTATTTTTCGTCTTCTGTATCAGTTTTCAAGGCAACCGTCAGTCTTTTTGCATTGTAGTACGTGAGTCACGTAGCATGCTATGTCGTCCCAGTTTTGTTTGCTTGATAGCATCAGTGTCACGACGTTATCCGGTGTGATGTCACCTGTCTTCGTCTGTAGTCTCTGTCTCGCGACTATTCAGCGGGGGCACACGAAAAATGTGTGCTCCGCGTCGTCTCTATTATGTCCGCAGTACCTGCAGGACGGGGTCGTTACCTTCCCCATCCGATGCAAATACTGGCGGAAGTATTCGTGTCCGGATAGGAACTGGGTCAGGTAAAAGTTCACCTCCCCAGCGCCTCTCTTATGCGAGAATCGCACGTCCGTTATGAGGCGTCTCGTCCACTTGGCTTTGTCGTTGTCTGTCCATCGCGTTTGCCAGGATGTCAGCGTCATCGTCCGTGCGTCTATGGAGGCCCTCGCTCTTCCCCTTTCTTCGCTGTACTCGTAGATCCTCTTCCGCTCGAGAGCGAGAAGGTCTACTGGGACAACCCCTGCGATCACTAGTACCGCCACCTCTGGGACGGTGCGGTACGCGCACGCGATTCGCAGCGCTCCCAGTCTTTGTACCGCTGCGATCTTTTTGCGGTACTTCTCTATTCGCGTCGCGTCTGCCCATATCTCGGCCCCATAAAGGAGCATCGATTTGGTCACTGTCATAAGCAGTCGTCGTACGCTCTGTCTCGGGCCCTTCGTATTTGCCATGAGGCGGGCGAGGGCGGCGGTCTGTAACGCCGCTCTCTCAGCGACGCCACGTATATGCGGCCATAAGGTCATCCTCGTATCCAGGATTACCCCCAGATATTTGGCGGACCGCCCAGGATGCACAACGGACGTCCCCACCGTCATGGGTATCGTCGTGTCTATCCGTTTCCTAGTTAGATATAGTAACTCCGTCTTTTGCATGGCCAGCTGTAGTCCCCGACTTTGCATCCATCCGTCCACGCGTCTCGTGGCTTGGGTCAGCCTCATCATATGTAACGGTCTCGTAGATAGTCCTTGAGGATTCGGAGAAGGTATGGGGGCAGCGGGAAAGCGTCGGAGAATGCCCGCACGATGTCCGTCCACCTCACCGAGTTGAAAGCGTTTCGTACGTCGAGTGTTGCCATGAGCACTGTTGGCCTGTTCTTGAGAGGTCTAGTCTGTGCTCTGTTAAAGGAGTCGATCACTTTTTGGATCGCCCCTATCGTCGACCGTCCTTTTCTGAAACCGTACTGTCTGTCGTTCAGGCCGCCAGCGTCCCGAACCGCCTGTTAGATTCGCGGTCTCAGGAGCATTTCGAAGAGCTTGCCAAGTGTATTCAGCAAGCTTAGCGGTCTATAGGATAACGGCGAGTCCGGGTCCCCACTCTTTCCTTTATCAATGAGGATCAGCCGCGCCGTCTTCCAATCTTTGCTGAATACGCCCTCCGCCAGGCATGTAATATAGGTTCAGGAGTATCCCCGGGCGTCGTTTTGCAACAATCCCGAGGATTTCCGCTGGAATGCCGTCCGGACCTGGTGCCTTCCCCGCCGAGAGCTGCGCAAGTTATTAATAATATTAATATTAAAAAAATAAATTTGTAACAAAAATAATTATTTAAATAATTAATGTATAACAAAATATTTAAAGGAATAATTTTTTGAATAGTCGATATAAAAAAAATATTTATTCAATTTATATTTATTATTAGTTTAATATACCATTGAATAAATGGTGGAAACCCTATTTTTATAATGATTACTAAATTCAAAATAAAAAATCTTATATTTTTAATTATCAATTAATTAGAAGATAGATTTAAAATAAAAAATATTAAATATAAATATGAATTTAAAGATTGAATTAAATAATATATTATTAAATTTTCATACTAAATTAATTTATCAAATATAAGTCAAAAAATAAATAAAATAAAATTAATTTCCATAACTAATCATATTGAAAATCATGAAGTAGAAATAAAAATTATAAAAACTGAAATAATAAAGATTGGTATAACCATAATATAACAATAATAACCTTTATAAATTTATGAATAAATTAATAATTAAATTCATCAATATTATATACACTTTGAAATGTTTATAAATAGTAACAAGAAATTTTTATTCTATAAATAAATTTACAATTTATCACTTTTAATCAGACATGATACTAAAGATATAAATAATTTAATATTTTTTTACGAATTAGAAATTCATAATATTTTATCTTAATTGAAACCAAAATTGAGGTAAATTAATATTAATAATTAAATTGAAAAAAAAATTCCAATTAAAATAAATAAAATAATTATTATCACTCAAGTCGAAATGGAAAGCATATTAATGCTTTATTTTAAGAGTCTAAATCATATAGATAAATTTAAATTTGCAATTTAAAATTTTTGTTTTTAAATTACTAGACCTATTTAAATCAATTTAAAGCACCTTCATCTCATTCTAAATATAATCCTATTAATAAAATTATAAACACAATGATTGAATTATAATTAATTATATATCTTAAATAATAATTTATTTCAATTAAAGGTAAAGTTATAGTAATTTCAACATCAAAAATTAAAAAAATAATTCTAGTTAAATAAAATTGTAAGGAAAAAGGTAATCGTCTAAATGATATAGGATCAAACCCGCACTCAAAAGGATATGCTTTTTGTCGGTTTTTAAATATTTTTTAGACTTTTAGACAATAAAAAATTTAACAATAATATTAATGTTAAAATAAAAATTATTATAAAATAATTAATAAATATTAAAATATATATATATATTTACATTATTATTACTAAACTTTTTAATTAGAAATTAAATATACTATTATATTATGTAAATTTAATTTTACCCATTAAATAAATAAATTAATAAATACAATATTAATCATACAACATCAACAAAATGTCAATATCATGCTGCAGCTTCAAATCCAAAATAATGAACAGAAGAAAAATTATTCATAAAAATTCGAATTAAATTAATTAATAAAAAAATAGTTCCAATAAAAACATGAAATCCATGAGATCCAGTTGATATAAAAAAAATTGACCCAAAAACTGAATCAGTAATAGAAAAGGAAGCATCATATTCTATGATTTGAAATAAAGAAAAAATTATTCCTATAATAGTCGTTAATAAACTTACAATTCTTAAAAATCTTCTCCCACAAATTAATGAATAATGACATCATGTTACAAAAATTCCAGAAGATAATAAAATAATTGTATTTAATAAAGGAATTGTATAAGGATTAAAAAAAATACTATTTTTAGGTGGTCATAATGAACCAATTTAAATTGTTGGAGACAAAAATATATGTAAATAACATCAAAAAATTCTAAGAAAAAAAAAAATTTCAGAAATAATGAAAAATAATATACCTAATTTTAAGCCTTCTAATACTATCTTAGTATGAAATCCCTGATATAAAGATTCTCGAATAATATCTCGTCACCATTGAAATAATAAAAAAATTATTATTAAAATTCTTAATAATAAAAAATTATTTTTATAATTATTAAATCAATTTAATATTCTTACTATAAAAAGAAAATATTAAATGATAATAAAATTGGTCAAGGTCTTAATGTTACTAAATGATAAGGCTGATTTAAAAATAATTTTTTCATTTACCTTGATTCCACTCTATAAAGTACACTTAAAACAGAAATAACATAAGCCTGAATTAAAGCTACACTTAATTCTAAAATAATTAATAACCTTTGCCTTAACAATATAAATATTAAAAAAATAGAAATTAAATTCAATCCTGTAGATGAAATTAATGTTATTAATAAATGACCTGCAACTATATTTGCAGCTGTCAATAATAACTATAAATAATATTAAAATTACTGGAGTCCCTTGAGGAACTAAATGAATAAATATACTATTAGTATTTTTAATTCAACCAAATAATATATATGAAATTCATAAAACTAAAGATAATGATAAATTTACTAATATATGACTAGTAGATGTAAAAATGTAAGGAAATATTCTATATAAATTATTTAATATTGTTGGCGATCCAACGCCTCGAACATTCGAGACGCTGACCTCATCACGCCATATAAGGCGATATTCGGCTCCCGCAGGTGAGCAGCCAGTCAGCGCTCTCCACGCGGTTCTCTAGAAATAGGGCTAGAATCAATATCTCTTCATTGTTCGAACAGCTGCGAGCATGAAGCCAAACTTTTGGAACTCGTACAAGATTTTTGGAGGGCGGAGGAAATACCTGTCGACAAAAAATCTTACTCACCTGACGAACAAGCGTGTGAGGATTTTTATCAAAAAACCACTCGACAGGATGAGTTGGGTCGGTACATAGTAAGTCTGCCTTGGAAGGATCGAGAAACTCTGACCTCTGCTCACCTCGAAGGCACATATTCTGCCGCTTTACGCGCTCTCAATCGTCTTGAAGCTAACTTCACTAAGGACGAAAAACTGAAAACAGCGTATATTGAATTCATCAAAGAGTACATTGACTTAGGTCATATGACTCTTACCACTGATTTAGATTAATTTCCTAAGAATCAAGCCTTCTTACCACATCACGGTGTATGGAAGGAAACCAGTACGACGACCAAATTGCGTACTATGTTTAACGGCTCGAGCAAGAGCAAATTAGGAATTTCGGTTAATGACCTTCTACACATTGGCCCTAATCTTCTTCAAAATCCCGTCGCGTTGATCTGTGCTTGGCGTAGGTACAATGTCGCTCTTTCAGCCGACGTGGAGAAAATGTTTCGGCAGATTGGTGTCGAACAATTTAATCAATCCTACCAGTCAATCTTATGGCGTTTCAATAAGGATGAACCTGTTCACACTTATCGCCTGACTACCGTGACGTATGGCTTGGCTTGTTCACCTTTTCTAGCCATACGCACGCTTCTGAAACTTGCCGAAGACTACGGCAAAACTTATCCAATAGTAGCTGAAGCCGTTCGTTCAGAAATGTATTCGGATAATTTACTTTCTGGTGCTCACTCTCTAGAGAAAGCTTTGCAGAAGCAGGAAGAGTTTATTCAACTTTTTAAATGAGGTCACTTTAATCTTCGTAAGTAGACTTCAAACACACCAGAAGTACTTGCTAGCTTGCCCCCGAATATGTTAGCTTCTGATTCGATCTCGCTTTTTGCCTCAGAAAAATCAGTACCAATATTAGGTATAGATTGGCACCCTCAAAGTGATTGTTTCAGTTTCTACATCGAGAATACTCCATTTGATTTGTCTGTTACTAAACGCTCTGTTCTTTCTAGAATAGCTCGTCTTTTTGACCCTATGGGTTGGTTAACTCCCATCGTAGTCACTGCCAAGATTATTCTGCAATCGTTGTGGCCTCTAAAAATTAGTTGGGATGAGGAGCTTCCCTCTGAAATATCTAGTCGTTGGCAGAATTGGTTGCAAGATCTTCATTTGATCAGTCATATTAAAATCCCGCGTTGGAGTGGATTTACACCTAATTGCGAATTAATCGAAATTCACGGGTTTGCTGATGCATCGAAGTTTGCATATGGTGCCGTTCTTTATCTTCGAATGAAACAGAATCAAAATACTCTAGTCACACTTCAAGTGGCTAAAACAAAGGTAGCTCCAATTAAGACGCTAACTATACCTCGTTTAGAACTTTGTGCAGCGTTGCTACTTGCTCGCCTCGTTCAAATGTTTATCGATGCTTTCCCAATAAAGGTTGAGAGTGTTCACCTTTGTTCAGATTCAGCGGATGTGCTTTTTTGGCTGAAAGACCACCCTTCAAGATGGGGTGTTTTCGTGGCTAATAGGTGCTCAGAAATTCACACCCTATTACCTGACGCATATTGGCATCATGTGCGATCAGCTGACAACCCCGCCGATGTCATATCACGAGGAATTGAGCCCTCGAAACTAGCTTCGCATAGCTTATGGTGGAAAGGTCCCGTTTGGCTTTCTGATAGCCATGAACCTTGGTCAAGGTCTCATGATGAACTCAATTTCTCGGTAAATAGTTTGAATATTCAACCTAGTCATACTCTAGTCGCTAGCAGAGACATTCTGTCGAGAATACACCAGAAATTTGGAGTCTTGTTAACAAATATTCGTCGTTAAATAAGTTATATCGACTAGGGGCGTACTGTTTTAGATTCATCTACAGAATCTGCATGAAAGCTGAAAGTGAAGCAACTGCAAGTTCCGTTGTTAGTTTTCGTACTGTTCTTCAATCCCTACTATGCCATCACACTCCGACTTCGGAGGAAATAAGTGCTAGTGAGATTGAGAACACCAGACTTTGTCTGATCTATCTAGTTCAAACAGCGTATTTTAAATTTGAGCTCCAACAGTTACAGCGAAAAGGTAAACTTTTAACGAAGAGTACTCTTTTGCCATTAAATCCCATGATACAAAATCATTTGCTCAGGGTGGGCGGTCGACTCTCTCACTCTCTTCTCGAGGAAGATGCTAAGCATCCACTAATTTTACCTGCTGATTGTCACTTTACAACGTTGTTAATTAGAGCTGCTCACCATCGCACTCTTCATGGTGGCACTCAGTTAACTCTTGCCACACTCAGACGTCAGTACTGGGTAGTGAAAGGTCGATCCGCGGTTAGGAAAGTCATCAGACCACAGCCTGCCTCACATGCTCATGCCAGGCTGCTCAGGTGCCTACTCAATTAATGGGCGAGCTACTCAAGTCACGCGTGAGACCTTCCTCGCCCTTTGAACGTTCTGGTGTCGAGTATGCCGGTCCTATCAACGTTCGGCTTACAAAAACGAGAGGTAAAGGCACAATGAAAGGGTATATTGCTATATTCATCTGCATGGCTACTAGAGCCGTCCACATAGAAGTAGTGGAGGATTATTCCAGTGAAGCCTTTATTGCAGCGTTTCATCGATTCACCGCTCGTAGAGGTCATTGTAAAGAGCTTTATTCCGATCAAGGAACAAATTTCGTAGGTGCTGACGCTCAGTTAAGAAAAATGGTTGATGAGTCATCTTCTTTTTATTCTCAAGTCAACAAATCGCTTGCTGAAGAAGGTACGGTATGGATCTTTAATCCTCCCAGTGCACCTCACTTTGGAGGCAT
The DNA here is from genome assembly GCA_036365515.1 of Torymus aiolomorphi. Classification (NCBI taxonomy): domain Eukaryota; kingdom Metazoa; phylum Arthropoda; class Insecta; order Hymenoptera; family Torymidae; genus Torymus; species Torymus aiolomorphi. The sequence continues at coordinate 103,520,958 of CM070873.1, read as the reverse complement.
TTGGGAAGCAGCAGTTAAATCGGCTAAGCATCACTTACGCCGTGTCGTAGGAGATCAAGTTCTCACATTTTCGGAGCTCGCTACCCTTATGTGCCGAATTGAAGCGTGCCTTAACTCAAGGCCTTTAACTGCTCTCACGGTGATCCTTCTGATCTTGATTTTCTGTCACCGTCACATTTTCTTATACAGCGTTCGTCATTTCTAGTGCCGGAAGAAGACCTCACCAAAGTCAATGTGCCTCCAGGTAAACGCTGGCTTTTAATCAGTCAGATGACGCATCATTTCTGGGCCAGGTGGTCCACAGAGTACTTGACGACTCTGCAGTCACGTATGAAGTGGAGACAGCCACAACCTTCAGTCACCGTGGGCGAACTTGTTCTCGTTCGCAACGAGCTCACGCCACCATCCAAATGGCCCATAGCTCGCATCACAGCCATCCATCCAGGTAATGATGGCCTCATCCGTGTCGTCGATCTTCGTACCGCCACCACCACTCTCCGTCGTCCCATCGCCAAGGTCGCAAGCCTCCTTCCAGCGGATTGAGATCCGTTCGTCAATCTGACGAAGGTGGGCGGAATGTTGGCGATCCAACGCCTCGAACATTCGAGACTCTGACGTCATCACGCCATATAAGGCGATACTCGGCTCCCGCAGGTGCGCAGCCAGTCAGCGCTCTCCACGCGGTCCTCTCTTACCGCCCCTCCAACTACCAAGGCACGCCGACGGCACTTCGCAGCGCCGGCCGGCTCCAGTTCAGCACGCGACGGCAGAGAGAACAGCAACACCTGTACGCTTACAGTGCCGCGACGGCAGATTCAATAAATCACTTTTATCTCTACACGGAAGTTTTTCAATTTACGAACCAGCCTAACTCACGATCCATCATCCTCTACTACATCATAAAACAATTATAATTATTATAAATAATCTTAAATAAATAATTATATTTAAAAAATTTTTTTTCCTATTTATGAACATTTTAAATTTATTAAACAATAATTTAACTAATAAAAAATTTATCACTAAATATCGTGAAGGAATAAATCAATAATTTTTTGGTAAAAAAATAATAATTAATATTAATCTAACTCAATACAATGAAAAATTTATTGATGTTGCAGGATCAAAAATAGTAAACAAATTTATTATCATTTAAATTTATAAATATTAAAATAATTAATTAAATCAAATTTGTCAAATTTAAAATTATAAATATAAAAGTAATAAATAATAATAATAATAAATAAGCTTAATAATGCTAATACAAAATATATAAAGATAATCACAATAAAGGTCTTATTTGAGGAATATTTATGAAAAATAATATCTATATATTAACATTAACTTGACAAATTAATATTATAATTTAACTAACTTTTCATTTGATATCTTAACAAAAGAATTGATTTTTTAATACAAATTATAATAATCTAACTTTATTTCAAATGAGAAATTAAAATAATTTTAATCAATTAATAAAATTCTTATAATTATTTGATTCAATAACAATTGGTATAAATCTATGATTAACCCCACAAATTTCAGATTGACCAAAAAATAACCCTGGTCGATTAATATTAATTTTAATTTGATTTAATCGACCAGAAACTGCATCAATCTTAATTCCTATTCTAGGGACAGCAAATGAATGAATAACATCTATAGAATTAATTAATAAACGAATTTGACTATTAATTGGTAAAATTAACCGATTATCAACATCTAATAAACGAAATATTGATTTATTGTCATCTAAAGGAATTATAAATGAGTCAAAAATTAAATATTCAAAATCTCTAAATTCATATCTTCAATATCATTGATGTCCAATAATTTTTACAGTAAATATAGGATTATCTATTTCATCCCTTAAATATAAAATCTTCAATGAAGGTAATGCAAGACTTAATAAAAATATAATAGGAAATATTGTTCAAATAATTCCAATTAATTGATTATTTAATAAATAACAATTAATATATAAATTTTTAATTATAAAAATTATTATAATAATTATTATTATAATCATTATAGCAAAATGATGAAAATTAATTATTATTTCTATTAATGCAGAATTAGAATCTTGGAGTATAAATTGACTTCAAATTGAAACTTTTAAAAATAAATTTTATATTTATATTTATAGAATTTAAATCTATTGCACTAATCTGCCATTTCAAAATTTAAAAAAATTTTTTGGTAATTCAGTAAATGAATGATAAGAAAATGGATACAATATTAACCTTTCAATAGAAATTCTTTGATTTTTAATAAATATTAATAATCACATAGAAATTAACCCCTCCCAAATAAAAAAAAAAGAAATAAATAGTTCTAATTAATGAAATTAATGACCGAATAGATGAGACCGGGTTTCAACATAAATATGAAACTGGGTAATCTGAATATCGGGAGGCATTCCTCTTAGGCCTAAAAAATGTTGAGGGAAAAAAGTTAAATTTACTCCAATAAATATTAATAAAAATTGAATTTTTAATCATTTTGAATTCAATCTTATTCCAAAAATCATTGAAAATCAATAAATAAATCTACCAAAAATTGCAAAAACAGCATCTATTGATAATACATAATGAAAATGAGCAACTACATAATAGGTATCATGCAAAATAATATCAGCTGAGGAATTAGATAATATAATCCCAGTTAAAGCTCCTACAGTAAATACAAAAATAAAACCTAATAATCATAAATTAGTAATATTAAATTTTACTTTCATTCCATGAGTCATAGAAGCTAATCAACTAAAAATTTTAATTCCTGTAGGAACTGCAATAATTATAGTAGCAGAAGTAAAATAAGCACGTGTATCAACATCTATCCCAACAGTAAATATATGATGGGCCCAAACAATAAATCCTAAAATCCCAATAGAAATTATCGCATAAATTATACCTAAAACTCCAAACACTTCTTTTTTAAACTTTCATTACAAATAATATGTGAAACTAGCCCAAATTCAGGTAAAATTAAAATATAAACTTCAGGATGACCAAAAAATCAAAATAAATGTTGATATAAAATCGGATCACTTCCTCCTGCTGGATCAAAAGAAGAAGTATTTAAATTACGGTCAAACAATAATATTGTAATAGCCCCTGCTAATACTGGTAATGATAATAATAATAATAAAATTGCAGTTAATAATATTACTCATCTAAATAAAAGAATTATTTCTAAATTAAATAATTTTATATTAAAAATAGTTGTAATAAAATTAATTGAATCTATAATTGAAGATAAACCAGCAATATGAAGTGAAAAAATTGATAAATCAACTGAAGGTCTTCTATGTGATAAATTAGATGATAATGGAGAATAAACTGTTCAACCAGTTCCAGATCCAGACCCAATAAATATTCTTGAAATTAATAATATAACCCTAGGGGGTAAAAGTCAAAATCTCATATTATTTATACGAGGGAAAGCTATATCTGGAGCACCTAAAAACAAAGGAATTAAATAATTACCAAACCCGCCCATTATTACTGGTATAACAAAAAAAAATATAGTAAATGCATGATCAGTAACAATTGAATTATACCCGGGGTCTATCTAGCCATAGATGAGCATTTTTCCATGCTACCGGGCGCATCCCCAGGTTGCGGATCGGGGAAGGGCCAGCTGGGACTGGTCAGTGGCGAATATATGGAATAAGCAATCGCGGACAGAGGAACGTGAGAATGGACGAATAAATGTGCACAATATGAGTGGGCTGCGGCCGACGGTCTGTGGATATTCCGTTCAGACTAGCCAAGGGGAAAGTAGTAAACTCCTCGACCGGGGTGATGCGTGAAGTTAGTACCTAACCTCTGCATGAAGTAATATTAGGGTGCGTAAGTCCCTGAAATACGGGCGAAAACCTAGTGAAAGTGCATGTTCAATGTGGGAAGAGCAACACGTATCCACCGACTGGAGCCAATGGAAGGGTTGAACCAGGTTAGGCGGGCGCAGGTGTGAAGGATTACATGGTCAATATTTCCTTATACCCGAAGCTGCGTAGGGCAAATCGCACACCATCTAGCCTGAGGTTTGGGTCAGGTGTTGGGACGGACCCAACATTGCCCACTCGGTAGGGGTGACGTTAAACCTTTTGCTTCATTATGGCGCGGGCCTATCTCGCAACCTTTTTCTATAGAGTCACTAGGTGCCGATAGGAGTGACCGTCCGACAAACCGCCTCTCGGCTTCGACACCTATAAATAGGATTTCTTACAGGCGGGGATAGTAGCCACACCGAGGTGTGGCTCCCATAATGGGCGAACCGTCTTAAAACACAGATTGTATGCATGATGTCTCACCTCAAAATCAAAGATATAGATGTAGAAATCCAAGGAAGGGAAGGCGGAGCGAACACGCCGACTGACCGCACAGCCCGAACGATCCTGGATGTGGCGAGTGATAGCAGATCCGATGGAACTAGCACATTCGCCCAGCAGATGACGCGGCTGGTAAGTGAGAGTAGAGATCAGCAGGACCAATCGGAGAGAATGAGAGAAATTCTGGACGTCATGAAGCGCCTACTGAGCTGCATGCGGGACATGACTTCCAAGCAGAAGAACATCGAAATGTCGGTAAAAGATGGGATAATAGTTCTGACCCCGGCGGCCGAGGCTCTAGAGGAAGTCCGCTCAGCCGGGGTACAACCAGCATGTGGAACGGCAGTAGATGAGAGAAATGGGGAAGCACCGGTAATTAGAGACCGAGCAGCGGAGAAGGCCACTCCGAGCAAAAAGAGTCGATGAAACGACAGCCCGGTGCAGGATTCCCCATCCAAGAGAGGGAGGACGGAGCAGAACGGATTCACCACAGTCACCAGGAAAAAGAAGCCGACCCGGCCAGATAGTGGGAAGATCATGGGTCCTCAACAGCAGCAGCAGGACAGGAAGGAGAAGAAGGTAAATCCTCGGCCTCGATGATGCGCAATACACATAACGTCAACCGGGAAGAAGAGTTATGCAGAGATACTTAAGGACCTCACTTCTAAGGTTAAACCTGAGGAAGCGAAGGCGGTTGTGAGAAACACCCGACTGACTAAAAACGGTGGGGTTCTCTTATAATTGGAGAAGCGATCGGAAGATAAGGAGGCCTTCCAGAGGGCTATCCAGGGAAATCTGGGAAAGGAATAGTAGGTTAAAGGCCTCACTCCAAGGCTTACACTGGAAATAGGCGGAATGACGTGCGTGACCACCGAAGAACAGGTAAACGCCGCGATTAAGGAGGAGGTAAGCGACATGTGTAACCTTAGCACCCACGTATTTGACGTAGGGGGAGGAGAGTGAAGGATGGCCATAGTCGGAATGGACGAGACTGCGGCCATGTCTCTTCTAAGGATAGGGAGGATTAAAATAGGGTATTTCAGCTACCGAGTTAGAAAGCGAATAGTGGTTCCGCGATGTTTCAGATGCCAAGGCTTTGGGCATCTGAAAAAGGACTGTAAGGACAAGGATCGTAGTGCATTATGCAGGAAATGTGGAAAACTAGATCACGTGGCTAGGGACTGTCGCGCGAGACCGGATGGTCAGGCCTGCTTCTTGTGTAAAAAACGCGGGGTTGCGGCCACTGAGCTAGCGCATTTCCCGGGCACGGGGACATGCGTCGCTTTCAGGGACGAGCTAGGAAAGTTAAAGCGGCCTAAAAAATGACGACGGTTCTACAAATAAACACGAACGGCGCCGTACTCGCTGACGACATGCTCACTAATCGAGTGAGCTAGGGGCTCGCGGACGTATCATTAGTTAGCGAACAGTATAGACATCGGGCCCGCAATACGACCACGTAGTTCGCGGACGAGACCGACACAGCGGCGGTCTGGATAGCAGGTAGACATAGGTCAAAGATTACCGGACGAGGCAAGGGGGAGGGTCTAGTATGGGCGCGCGTCCGGGATGTTACCTACGTAAGCGTGTATATATCCCCCAACTTACGAAGAAACGAATTTCTTAGGCAAGTTGAACGCATGAAAGACGTATTGCGGAATATCTCTGGCCTCCTACTGGTTGCAGGAGATTTTAACGCAAGGGCGATAGAATGGGGTATGCCAGAGATGAACAGTAGGGGAAGGGATTTACTCGAGATCGCCGCTAGATTAGGATTGGAGGTTGCGAAAGAGGGCACGGTCACTAGTTATCGACGCCCCGGGGTCGGCGAATCCATACCAGACGTCACTTTTGCATCTGAGCAACTAGTACCGAGGATTAGTAACTGGCAGGTCTTAGAGGAAGAGTCAGGCAGTGATCACCAGTACATCACGTTTACGGTTTTAGATAGGGTAGGTGTACTCCAAGCGAGCAGACCATGACCGCGGTGGAACGCCCATCGATTAAACGTGGATCGGCTAGTAGAAGTGCTAAGTGTACCCCAAAGGTCCGACGAAAATGATTTATCAGACCGGGAGCGTGCGGAAGCCCAGGTGATCAGGGCAACGTCAGCTATAGTAAGAGCATGCGATGCCTCGATGCCGCGAAGCAGAAATAGAAACCGCCGCCAACCGGCGTACTGGTGGACGGAGGAAATCGTGGAGTTACGTAGGGTATGCTTGAGGCTTCGTAGACGGGCACAGCGCGCACGGGAACACCGCGGGGCCACTGTTTTTAACGCTGAATTTAAACAGGCACAAAAAAGGCTCAGGCTCGCGATTAAATCCAGCAAGCGACGATGCTGGAAAGAGGTGTGCGACGAAGTTAATTCCGACCCGTGGGGACTAGGCTACAAAATCGTAACTCGTAGAATAGGGGCAATGAAGCCACCGGCGATAAAGGAAGCGCGGTTGATAAGTGAGATAGTTGACGGGCTTTTCCCTGAACATTCACCGAGGGAAGAGACTGTATGAGGACGTGCGACAGGAGGATATACCCTCGTTTACCAAGCCTGAGCTACGGGTAGCGATTAGATCTTTTAAGAGCGGCAAGGCGCCCGGTTCTGATGGGATTCCAGTGGAGGTTTTAAAGGCCATCGCCTCACGATGCCCGGAAACCTTACTGGATACCTACAACGTATGTCTCAGGGAAGGTGTTTTCAGCAGTCGTTGGAAAAGGGCAAAGCTTGTCCTTATCAGCAAGGGGAAGGGAGACATGACATCCCCGTCCGCGTATCGGCCGCTTAGCCTATTAGACTCGATCGGCAAGGGTATGGAGGCGCTATTAAGGAGCAGAATCCCGATCGCGATACAACAGTCAGGGAGTTTATCGGAAAACCAGCATGGATTTAGAAAGGGTTTTTCGACGATAGGCGTGATACGATCGGTTACCGCGGCGGTGGGGCGATCAAGGGAACGATGTCACGGAACGCGACCACTGGTGTTGGCAACAACGCTGGACGTTAAAAACGCTTTCAATTCGGCACGCTGGGCAGACCTACTCGCAGCGCTGAGGGGCTTCGGACTCCCACCCTACATACTACGCGTAGCAGAGGTCTACTTTCGGGATCGCGAACTCATTATCGAGACGAGCGAAGGGACGGTGGTTAGGAAAATTACGGCAGGCGTTGCACAGGGATCACTGTTGGGCCCCGATTTTTGGATCGCGTCGTACGACAATTTGCTGCGCCTGGGCATGCCCAACGGGGCATTTCTCGTAGGATTTGCGACGACGTCGCAGTGGTGGTAGAAGCACGGAACGCGGACTTGGCACAACTTATCTTGTGCCAGGTAATGAAACGAGTAACTAGGTGGATGACGGAGCACAGGCTCAGTCTCGCGCTGGCGAAAACCGAGGTAGTACTATTGACACGTAAAGAGATCCCTACGATACTACCGATGTACGTAGGATCCGAGTTAGTAACTACGAGGCCGGCTGCGAAGTATCTAGGGGTCACCCTGGACTTAAAGCTTTGCTTTTGGCCCCACATCAGGGAAGTAACGGCAAAGGCAGAAGCACGTATAGCGGCGCTAAGTAAATTAATGCGCAACGTTGGAGGCCCGCGGACATCCAAGAGAAGACTTCTCATGGCGACGACCAACTGTATACTCCTCTATGGAGCGGAGATTTGGGCTGATGCCATGGAAGTTATCAAGTACCGGAAGAGAATGGTGGCGGTGCAGCGGCGAGGTGCGCTGTGAGTTGCATGCGCGTATCGGACGGTGTCGGTAGAGGCTGTGGCGGTGGTAGCTGGTATGATTCCGATCGACCTGCTCGCACGGGAACGGAAGCAGATCTATGATAGGAGCGCAGAAGTAGGATGGGCAGACGCGGAGGGCGAAGCCCGCCGCCAGACGCTACAAACTTGGCATGAGGTGGAGTGGAGAGGTGGAGTGCGAGGACGAAGGGTAGGACCTACCTATTGATTCAAGACATAACGAGGTGGCTCGGATGGAAGTACGGAGAGGTTAACTTTTACCTTACGCAGTTCCTGACAGGACACGGATACTTTCGGTATTACCTATTTAAATTAGGTAAAATAAATACGCCGAAATGTAAATACTGCGAGCACGAGAGGGATGACGCGGAACACACCTTTTTCGCATGTAATAGGTGGGCCGCGAAAAGACAGCGATTGGAGGTGATGGTAGAGCGACTCTCGCCCGACGTGGTGATCGAATGCATGCTTTCAGGGAAAGACCGATGGGACGCGATAAATACCTTCATCGAAGGGGTACTGCGCGCGAAAAAACGAGACGGATGCTTAATAGATTAGATAGGGCATCGTAGAAAGAAAGAATGTAGGAAGGACGGATGACGCCCCCGAGGGCGGTAGGGCTGCGGCCCGACCTGAAGTAATGCGAAAGCTGTTCCGGGTCGAGGCTGCCGTAGGGATAGGTTTTGGGTGTTTAGGGGGTAGAAATCCCTCACACCACGGAGCCCGCTACTCCGTGATGGTCTTAGTGAGCCTCCCTTCTTGCTCCACCTCCAAAGCAAGGACGGGTGCCGCGGAAGATTCACCTAGTACCTCGGAAAAAAAAACAATTGAATTATAAATTTGATCATTACCAATTAAAGATCCAAGATTCCCCAATTCTAATCGAATAATTATTGTTATTGATAATCGTATAATACCTGATCATATTCCAAAAATAAAGTATAAAATACCAATATATTTATGATTTGTCGAAAATAATCATAATTTCATATTTATATAGTTTAAGTAAAACATTATATTTTCAATGTAAAATTATTTATTTCAAATTATAAATTATTTAAATATATAATCATAATCTTAATATCTTCAATATTATACTTTATTTAAACTATTTAAAAAAATTAGAACTAATAATAAAATTAAATATATAAAACTTAATATTATAATAACTAAATAATTATGTAACTTTTATTAACCCATTAAGTCCTGAATGGACGAATTTTCACTAAAGTTTTCAACGCTTATATTTTATGTGAAAATGAATTGTAAAAAGTATATGAATAAGCGTATTCGATGTAAAATTTGATGAACTTTTAGAATCTCGTTAGATTTTTCAAAAAATTAAACTGTCGAACACTGTACATGATTTTTTCCAAAAAAAGATGGTTTAAAAAAAAAAAAAAATTTTTCATTTCGATTTTTCAAATGGAATGCATTTAAGATTTAATGATCAAAATGCAGGAAACGTGGCCTCGAGACCTAAACTTGAAAATCTAACGATTTAGGTTTTGAAAAAAAATTTTAAAACAGAAAATGGCGGCTGAAACGCAGAAAAATCATAAAAATCTTCTGAAATTATTTACTCGAAAAAGATGGACGTTAGAGAAAAACTATACTGAAGAAAAAGTTCTTAGAATTGATTAAAGAACACGCTGGAATTTTTTCAGAAACATAAGAAGCGTTTTTAAATTTTTCAAAATTTGAAAATTTTGAAAAATTCTGAAATTTGCCAAAAGGTTCTGGAAAAATTCCAGAATGTTCTCTGATCAATTCTAAGAACTTTTTCTTCAGTAAAGTTTTTCTCTAAAGTCCATCTTTTTCGAATAAATAATTCCAGAAGATTTTTATGATTTTTCTGCGTCTCAGCCGCCATTTTATGTGTTTTAAAATTTTTTTTCGAAACCTAAATCGTTAGATTTTCAAATTTAGGTCTCGAGGCCACGTTTTCTGCATTTTGATCATTAAATCTTAAATGCATTCCATTTGAAAAATCGAAATGAATAATTTTTTTTTTTTTTAAAACCATGTTTTTTTGGAAAAAATCATGTACAGTGTTCGACAGTTTAATTTTTTGAAAAATCTAACAAAAGATTCTGAAAGTTCATCAAATTTTACATCGAATGCGCTTAGCCATATACTTTTTACAATTCATTTTCACATAAAATATAAGCGTTGAAAACTTTAGTGAAAATTTGTCCATTCAGGACTTAATGGGTTAATAAAATTTACTAAAATTAAATATTTAAAAATAGAATTTTTAAAATAAAACTCTCTTCAACCTTTATCAAATAAAAATAAATAACTCTTAGAAAAATTAAATAAATTAATAATAATTAAATTTCCACTATATAAAAATCATATTTTACCAAAAAAATACTTAAATTTTATTATCAATAAATAATTTTTAAAACTAAAATACATAAATCCAAAATAAAAAAATATTAAATATAATAAAATAATTAAAAATTTTTCCCTAACTATCAAATAAATTAATTCAATATTCATGAATAAAATTCAATTTATTACTGAACCAAAAATAATTGATATAAATATTAAAATTAATATCGAAATATTTATTGTAAAATCATCTTTTATTAAATAAATTGTATAATAATTAAATTTTTTCCTTATTAAATAATATATTAAACGAATTCTATATGATACAGTCGGTCCTGTAGAAAATATTAAAAATAAATATATAATTAAATTAAATTTATTTATAAACATAAATTCTAAGATTTGGTCTTTTGAATAAAAACTAAATATAAAAGGTATACCACATAAGCTAAAATTAGAAATTATTAATATTATAGAAGTTAAAGGTATAAATTCATTTAATTTTCCAAAAAATTGAATATCTTGAACATTTATACTATAATGAATAATTACTGACCGCAAGAGCGCCGTAGTAGTAGATGGCCAGTATACGGAGAGATACGACGTTCTTCATCCGCGCGGTGAGATGCGACGTTCTTCATCCGCGCGGTGAGATGTGAGATACGATGTTCTTCATCCGCACGGTGAGATACGACGTTCTTCGTCCGCTTGGTGAGATACGACCTTGTTCCACTCAGCCGTCGATATATTTTTTTAAATTAACTATAATATGTTAATAATAAATATATTCGTATAATTCAAACATTTAAACAGTTATAATAACTCAATTATTGTCATATCCATATAATTCAAACAACTATATAGGTATAGTAACTCAATTATTGTTATTTAACTAAATTTCCATTAAAGTTTACTATATTTATTTAGCATAATATAATATTTCCATTCGAAATATTTAGGTATTTTAAATTTTACTATATAATATAATACCCAATAACGAACTTTTAGATATCTTTACCATAATTTTGTTGTTTTTATCACTATAAAATGTATATGTAGCAAAATACCACTATAATTTATAGTACTTCTTATATGAATATTTTATTATATGAAAATATAATAAAGTCTTTTATATGAAAATATACTATATTTCGTTCTCAGTGTAAATTAAAATTCAAAAACCATTTTTAGTTCTGAATATCATATCTTCCCGAGAATAACTGTTAGAAAAAACAAAAAAAAATTATCTGCACTGAGAAAGAAGCGTTGGTATAATTACTATATTGCTGATAGTTATGAAACTCTATTTTTTTATAAAATAACCAATAAGATACTATTAATGCCTTATAATGAATTTGAAAGAACAGGTAAAGATTATGATTAAAGGATACTAAGTAGCGAGACAAGCCTTGTCCACGCGATGTACTGCGCGGTACCGGGCGCAGGAAAGACGTTGCGTCTACTCTTTTGGGTTCTATTCCTCGAAGAAAACATCTTGAGCAAATTTTGAAAAAAATCGTTTCCTATGTAAAAAATGCTCAGCTTTCGATTTAAATGGTAAAAAAATATTAAAAATATACTTTTTGAGATACAAGATGGTTTGTAGCTTTTGAAGGTGAAAATGGAAAATTTTTGGGAAACTGCCTACATCATTAGAAAGCTGAGGAAAAAATACGTTGGAAATGCTTATCGAACAATTTTTTAAAGTACATTTAAGTATCATAAACATGAGTTGGAAATAGCAAGATTTCGAGCTCGCGCCCCGCACTGGGAGAGTTGACGTGAAACGCCTCATTTTTAAGGGGTTCTTAAACGTAGTGGCTTCTGAGGCTAAAATCAGCTGAAAAAAAGAAAAATGAAGTTTGAACAATACACAATATATATACTATAAATATACACTACTTCTTATAAAATCGCTCAAGATATAATCTATAGCCCCATTTTACTCAGAGATCTAGCATTTTTAATTTTTTGGCATTGGTGTAATTTCTTGAAAAATGTATTCCATAAATTTTCATAAGGCAAGATCTAAATTATTTAAAATGTATGCAATAATGGCCTGAAGAGTTCAAAATATTAAAATTATTTGATTAAGTATTTTTTTAAATAGAAACCCACTTTTAATTGCTTAATTTTAAGAGTTTTTATGATTCTTTTGTTGTTTTTAGCATTTTAAAATTATTTAATAAAATATTTTTAATTTTTCCAACACTTCGGGCCATAACTACATAAATTACAAGTAATTTAGGCCCATGAAAATGCATCAAATCAGCTGATTTCGACCTCAGAAGCCACTAGATGTAAGATCTCCTTAATGGACACGTATACGCAAAACCCTCGAACGATATCTACACAAACCGCAGGCAAATCAGCATCGTTTCTCGCGCTTAGGGTCTGCTGGTTTTGTTCGACGAGATCTATACGAGCAGCTAGGCTGGTCAGCGCGTGTGTATTTTCGGCTAGAGCTCGCGTATTTTTGGCCAGGACAGAGGCATGAGTATCGTGCGATCTATTCAAATGTTCAAAGAAATATCGCATGTACGGCGGGGCATCATTGAGGGCGACTCTCTTCTTCCCGTCGACATCAAGCTTGTTGTGTAACGTGGCAGTCTGTTACCCTGGTCCATATCCATATTATCAGCAAGTGCCAACAGGAGCGGAAGCGCGGCGTCAGTAGAGCTGGAACAGTGCGCTTTTAGAGCCTAAACGACGGTAGGAGAAGGAGTCGAGGCGCTCCTATTAGCGGTGGGCCTACTCGCGGTGGGCGTTGTCGAGCACGACGCACATTGGTTTGAAAACCATTTTTTTTTGTTCAAAACCCCCTCCGGCCGTCCAGTCTAAACCGATTTGCATGAAACTTTTTGGAAAATAATCTTGAGTATATTTAAAAGAAACGTAAGGAGCCCGATTTATGAAAAGAAATTTTTAATTTTTTTTAAATTAACAATTAATGTGTATTTTTATAAAATAAGACATTTAATCACTATTGAGTGTCTATTGAAAGCTGCGTAAATGACTAAAATACGATTTTTTAGCTTCCAAAGTCTTTCATACAAATTAGAGAGTTGAATAAGTACCTTTCTTTTGATACACAAATTTGTTTAAATAAATTGTTTAAACAAAGGCACTCCCCTATAAGATAATCGTAAATTCATTTTTCTAAGAACCACAATCTAAATATGGGAACACGTATGTAAGTACAAACAAAATAGAAATTTTTTTTCATAATTCCCCTCCCCCCTCCTCCACCCCTCCACCCTTCACCCAAAGAATATAATTTCCTCTCAGTGATTTTTTATCCCGAAAACTGTTGCATGGAACGAATCCCCGAAATTCTTTTCGTACTTTTCATTGGTAAAGGCATTGACACGATCTTTTCAAGGGCCAGAAAACCTTATAACCTAACCTAAATAATTTAAAATGTGTAAAGTTATACTTTTTTACCCAAAAGTACTGCAGGACCATTGTTTTTATTTAATCTGGTTTTTGTACTTCAATTGTATACATTTTTTTAAGACTTTCATAATATATAGGTTTAACCTGAAAATGAAATTGTGGATGCATTTATTATTTATTATTTTCGATTTATTTATTATTTTCGAATGAATTACAAAAAGGGTTTATTGATCGGAATAGATCTTTCTATGAAATTATAAAAAGTATAATACAAAACAGTTTATCGCTCATCTCGTAATATTATGTTGATAGCATTGCATTCTCAATATAAAATTTTACCAATTACAGTTTTCTTAAATGAATATTTTTATTAATTTAAACCAACTATGTTCATTGTGTTCGAACATAAACTGAACGGCGAAATTACTTGAGACTGATTGCATTCATTTTTTACAAAGTTATTAAATAATATATGTACAAGTAATTTTTTTTTCAACTATTTTCTTCGAAAACCAACAGTTTTTTTGCCTCGTCACTTATCGGCAGTTTTGGGTTCTTCATTTTGTATCGCATACTTGAAATATAGGGATCAGAAGAGATTAATAATTTGTGGAATAAATCAGACATTGAAGCAACCCTGCTGCACTTTCGAGTATTGAATCTTCTAATGTACTTTACATTTTTATTACGAGATTCTTGTGATTCTTCTGTTAACATTGCAACTGCTCTTGCTCCCATCAGTTGAAAATGATTGATTATATGAGCACCATGAAAAAGAATTTTATGCACAGATGCTGGCATATAGTACCAACCATAAAGCTGTACATACAATTCTGCAGTCTCTTTTGCGTACTTGTCAAATTTTATTGAATTTATTTTCTCGCCACAATTCAAAACCTCTAAAATTAAATAAATCACTTACAAAATCCTATTTTGAAAAAATTATGAAAAAGAAATATAAAGAAAAAGTGTGCACTTTCGATTTTGGTGCTCAATTTGATTATCCTTATTAAGTAAATAATTATTTTATGTAAGCTGAGAGGTGTAAATTAAAGTAGTTTTGAATGAAACAATAAATGTAAATTTTAACTGTTAGCTGTAAAATGATACCGAAGCGTTCAATGAGTCTCTGGTCAACCTTAGTGATTTCTGCTGCCAATGCTGTATCTCGGAAGAACCTTCTCGCGGTATTTCCATCATCAGAATTTCCTGATTGTTGCTGAGGATAATCTATCAAAAGTCCAGTTCTCCTTAAATATTCTTGCTGTATTCGCTATTTTTCATTTTTCATCGCAGCTTTATTTTTTTCAGTTTTGGCACTCCAAGAGCAGAATGACAACTTATAAGCAATATGGATAATGCACTCCATAAACCTTATCTATGCATGTACGGTTGACAATCCGTATTTGAAATTTTCATCTGTGAAGGTGTTGCCTGACATATTGTGCACGAAGCTGAGGAAGGTGTTTTGGTCAACGCTTGACATACTTTGCCGTCTATCATTGTCAGATATAATGTATGGCTTACTTTCAATGTTCCGTAATTTGTCTCTACACTTGATAGTATCAATGACTCAATGTGCTCTTCAATTTCCTTAACTGCCATCCTCGTTTTATCCGGAGTTTCTTTAGTATATTCAATGCTGATTACACGACAATTCCTCGTAGATCCACATTGAGGATTACGCCAAATGATCTGATGACCTTCTTCGCCATCAACTTCGAGTGTAAGTGACACTAAACATACCATGAAAATACTGGCATCAGTTGTTCCATCACTAAATATTTGTTTATAGCGACTTGGGTTTGAGGCCCCATCACATCCCCACTTTGAAGTCATAACGAGCGAAAGCTGAGGTCCATATTCTGCAATTTTGGCTAATACCTCCGGAATCTGTAGGATGCGAGAGCAAGTATGATTAAGTAATTCCTGTAAATGTACACTAGCACGTTTTTCAGTAATTTGAATAATGTCATCACTTTCATCACTTTCATCACTTTCGTCGCGGTCGCTTTCGTCATTTACGTCGTTTTCATTATTTGTATCATTATAAGAAGGATAGCATCTTTGTTTCGCTGATGTAAGTCGATAATATGGCACAAAGATATCGGCATTTTTCTCACAGGCTAGTTTACGGATCGTGTCGTACTGATACCGTGATAATTTAGTGTTTTCGATAAGAGCAATGCATTCATCCTCATTAAAAGGGAGAATGGTTTCTTTTGGATCGAGCGCGTTGCCATTTTCCAAAATATTTGTAATTAATTGTATTGCCATTTTGTTTCCAGAGTCCCGTAAATTTTTAAAAAATGCCTGTTTTATTAATTCTGCAGAGTACTGCTCTGTTAAGGCTATTATTTTTCGTCGTTTAGTCGATATTGAGCATTTGTCAAAATCACCCGAACAAGGCCTTCCACCTTTTGAACAATTATCATTTATAGTAATCTTGTAAATATGTAATAACCAATCTGCATGTTGTTTTCGAAATTGTTTTTCATTATATAGAGCAGCATGAAGTTTCAACTTAAATTTATCTAGAAATAGTTGTAACCTTGGCTCTATTTTCTTTATTTCTTCAGCATCACTGATATTGTACTCAGATTTTACGAAATTCATTAGTAGTTTTTCATTTCTACGGCTATTTTCTACTTTAAATAGTTCATCACATAAGAGACTGTGAGGGATTTCTAAATCCATCGTTATAATCCATCGTCTTTTCTCTGAATTATCTTTTTCAAAAATATTTAAGAATATTACATGTAACGCTTAAATTAAAAATAATTATGTTTCTACATTAATGATATACTTTTATACTGAAAATCCTTATATGGATGATTTTCAAATAACTTTGTTATTTTGAGTGCAAAAATATCGAAAAAGTTTTTCGCCATTGACTTTCTTTGTACGTTTTATGATTTAAAACAACGAATAAAACTCATTTTTGAGCAAGAAACTACTACAAGTAGCATTTAAATTTTTTATGGGATTTAACATGGCTAAATCGAAAAACGACCACGGAATTGACCAAAAATTGACGTCCACGGAGCTGATAAATCGAATCAAATCATTTGTTACAAAAAAATATTGCGATCTACAAAGTATTCAAACATATTTTACAGTAGCTATATGTAAATTTCAAGATAAAAATTTAAGTAACATAAAAGAGCACTCGCATGCCACGGACCGATATTTTTTGGAAATTCTGCAATTTAAGAAAAATGCTTCTTATTTTGCAGCTATTTTTACGAATTGGATTCCATATTGGTTTTCCAAATATTGTCCAGGTTTATTGTTTATGACTGAACTACGAGAGGGCATTTTTAGGTAAATTTTACATAAAAAAAAAAACTGAATGTCCCTTCATGAATGACTTAAGAACGAATTGATTTTAATATTATTTTAACCACTTAAATGCTGACACAGTCATTTAAAAATAACCCATATACAAATTTTAATAACCAATCAACATTTCTGAAAATCATGGTCCGCTATATTGGATCCCTTATTTTTAATTTTGATTTTTAAATGAGAAAATCCGTCCAAATCTCAATTTTATGTTTAACATACAAGAATTTCAAACGTACAATTAAAGATTTACTTGTCGTTTTATCGAAACTTTAGCTCACTTAATATTGATTTTTATATGTTACTTACCAAATTAAACTACTTCTTTTCATACTTTAAACTTAAAAATATTTTTAACGTCACTTCTTCGGAGATAAAACTGGATTTTCAAATGTAATATAATTATATTTATCGCAATTCGTTCATATGGTATATACACGCTAATGATATCAAATACTTTGTTAATAATTTGAAATTAGGTTGATTGTTTAGAGAGTATCACTCACAATATATTAACTGAAACACGTCTTTGTTTATGTAATGCTGTTACAATGTGCTTCTTGCGGCAGAGTATAAGACGTAAAAATATGCGAGGAACGCGCGGACGCGGACGCATTGTAAACAATTTTCAAAAATCTTGGTACATGACTTCATTATCATGAAATGTTTCGTATGCTTTCACTTATAATAAATGAGCAATGATTATTCTTTTAAAGATCACGAAAATTAAGGAACGAAGTTCTTATTTTGGTAAATGTTTAAGTATTATTAAAATAATTGGTAAAAATAAATGTACTTTAAATATGAATTTCTGTTCCTTAGACAATGTTTTTTTTAATAAAATAATAATTTCCATTATGATTTAAAATATATTCAACGATTAATCTTATCATTAGCATTATTCTTTCTCGTAAGTAAGAGAAAACTTAAATAGCTATAATTATTATAGTTCATACTGGCCAACAATGGAGTTATCACTCATGCTGCAAATCATAATAATTATATTTTATTATTTAATTTTTTTCAATTATTATATGATATAGTACGTGGTATTTTTTTTTGTTCTTTCTATACAGCATGATTTTAAAAAAAATTCATTATGAACATTAAATTTTTATATAATTTGTTAGAACAAATTATTTTAGGTTAGGTTATAAGGTTTTTTGGCCCTTGAAAAAATCGTGTCAATGCCTTTACCAATGAAAAGCACGAAAAGAATTTCGGGGATTCGTTCCATGCAACAGTTTTCGGGATAAAAAATCACTGAGAGGAAATTATATTCTTTGCGTGAAGGGTGGAGGGGAGGAGGAGGGGGGAGGGGAATTATGCAAAAAAATTTCTATTTTGTTTGTACTTACATACGTGTTCCCATATTTAGATTGTGGTTCTTAGAAAAATGTATTTACAATTATCTTATAGGGGAGTGCCTTTGTTTAAACAATTTATTTAAACAAATTTGTTTATCAAAAAAAGGGTACTTATTCAACTCTCTAATTTGCATGAAAGACTTTGGAAGCTAAAAAATCGTATTTTAGTCATTTACGCAGCTTCCAATAGACATTCAATAGTGATTAAATGTCTTATTTTATAAAAATACACATTAATTGTTAATTTAAAAGAAATTAAAAATTTCTTTTCATAAATCGGGCTCCTTACGTTTCTTTTAAATATACTCAAGATTATTTTCCAAAAAGTTTCATGCAAATCGGTTTAGACTGGACGGATGGAGGGGGTTTTGAACAAAAAAAATGGTTTTCAAACTAATGTGCAACGATTCGCCTGGCGCGGATGATGACTGCGGAGGGACGGAGTCAGGCGAGGCTGCCGGGCCACTAGCTGGAGCAGAGCTATAAGCTGGAGTCGTCACAAGCAAAAGACCGGATGGTTGTGCAGACAGCAGAGCACTGTACCATTTTGAAAAATTCGTAACTTTTGAAAATATCAAAAAAACAGAACCAAGCCAATTTCTTTGTTTTCTAGAAGATTAAAACTATTTTTCCGCAAAATTTGAGCCCAATCCATTTTGATAGAAAAAAGTTACAAGGATGCCAATATTGCAATATTCGAAAATCGATAATTTTTAAAGAGCCGTATCTTTGCTGCTAATTAACAGAATCAATCGATGGCCGAGTGAAAATGAAATTTTTTCTAGGACGGAGAAAATAGGTGCTATCCGATCTCAATATCTATAAAACTCATGGAACTACAAAGGTTCAAAGATAACCTAAAAAAAGAAAATATTTACATTCACGTTTTCCTTTGTGTAAAAATTTCATTGCGTTTTTTTATTCCACAAATGTGTTTCCTAAAATTTGACAAAATAACGAAGAAGTCCCGTTTTAAATCATTCAAATCGATCGAAAAAGAGCCGCACAGAATTTTTCGAAAATAGCCATTTTTTGACCATTTTCCGAAATTCCCCCCCGATATGGGGGGGCTAATATTTTGGCTTTTACACTTTTTTTATATGTACTTTCACAGCAAAAATCAGTGGTTAAATCTGAAGACCTGCCTGTCCCCGACCGAATCTCGTCGAAAAGTACAAGAACGACCCATATAAAATATATTGTTGTTTTCTCTGTTAGATCAAGAGGTCGAAAAATGAATTTTTCTTGATGTCCTGGTGGAAAGTACGTGGTTTCGCCATTGTTTTCGATGGCGAAAGAAGGACATTTAACCATTGATTCTGAGTTGGTAACTAGGCAACTGTAGACTTTATTAATAGATTGTTTTAGAGGTTTCGTCAACATATTCAAAGTCATTAACCTATATTTACAACAAAAACTATCACTTCTGATCATTAGGGTACACCCGATGGACATTGATTCTAGCTATGCATGTCCCGTTAGTGGCACTCACACATAACCTTTTGAATGTTCGTATCATTTTCGAGGTATGGTAACGATTTAAATATTATGTGTGACAGTCACTAACGGGGTATGCATTGTCAGAATCAATGCGGCCCATCGGGTATACAAGTGATTTATATTGCTTTAACTTGTGAAATGGATAAAAGATTGTTCGTTAATAATGTCGCACTTTTTGTGAGAATTTCTTCTTGAGTGATCATTTATTTTTTCAGATACAAATAAAGTAGTTGACTTTGTTGCTGCAAATGGAGCAAAAGTACCGTATGTTTAATAATTGTACGTGTAACAATTGTAACAATTGCACGTAAAATAAAAATATTTTACATGATCTTCAGTAAAATTAACTTATTAAAATTATGCACGTGATATTTTCGATGCCCGCCCCCCTGACCAGCAGCACTCGCTGCGCTCGTGCCGCAAATGTCGGGGGCGGGCATCGAACTCAAAGCTCTCGAGCCCATCGGGTGCGTTATCATTTTCAGTGGCAAACGTACTTTCCACCGGACATCAAGAAAAATAGTATACGGTACACGAGACGAAACTTCACGCAGTGGCGGAACTTCAACTTTCGTCACTTGTACCGTAATGTACTATTCTTCAAACTCTTATAAAATATTCAGCTACTTATTCTGGACAACCCCGAATTTTTTCAGATTTTTTAAATAAATATTCTGTAAGTTACAGAAGGTTAATGATGCATTTTTTGAAATTTTTACCTATTTTCAATGATTTTTAACTTCTTAAAGATGCATTTTTCATCTATACACAATATAACTGTTTCATTAGAAATTTTTATGAACTTTTTGAAAAAATATTTTCACGATCATTAAAAGCAATTTCATATATGCTAGAGCTATTTTAAAACTTAAAATTTGAAAAAGTGAGTCCGATCAGGCCTTCGACTACCAAAAAATTCATGAAAGTAAGTTATTTTATTACAAGACTATGTCTCAAATCCTCTTACTGATTGTCAACTTTGTTTTCTTTAAAACTAATATTTTTAATGAAAAAAGTATTTTTTTTTCCTACGATACTCCAAAATCTAAAGAGGTGACTGTAACCCATTCAATAATTAAATTTTGAGTGATTTGAATTGAATCTACGGCGGTCTGACATTTTTGAATTGTAGGCTGTACAGTTGCTAGAAAAAAAAAATTTCAATTATTGGTAACGTATAAAATATTCTTAAAATATATTAAATTTATGATAAAATAAACCTTAACAAAAATTTAATACCCTTCGTGCCTCAAAATATGACTATTTTTCAGTCTACAGATCCAACGTATTGATGGATTTTGATGGGGCTAAAAATAAGTTGATGACATTATCTATCATGTAATTTGTTTAATACTCCCGTAATTTATTCTGCAATGCATGCTACGTAATAGATTACCAATAATAGCAATAGCAATGGTTAATTATACATTTATATTTACAATTATACTTGATGTCAGTTGAAAATCACTTGAGTATCACTTGAGAACATCTTGAGAATCACTTGAGATTCTGGCATGATATCTCACTTGATTCTCAAGTGATGTTCATTAGTAGAAAGTATAAGAAAAGAAAATCAATTTCGTATAAAACAATAAAATTCTTATTTTTACAAGACAACCGTTTACGTGGTGGATCCGTGGGCTAGTAACATCATATTAAAATTAGAAAATGACATTCGGAGAAAAATAAATAACATTTGTATACCTTTATTTTTACTATTACATACATTTTCATTTCAATTGTGGTAGTTATAGACTATAGTAGTTATAGTGGCACTATAGGGCAGACAAACAAACCCCCCACCACTCACCCATAATAAGTGTGGGGGTTTCCCCACCACCGATTACCCCAGGAGAAGAGGGGAAATTCTCCACCCATGAGTAACCGGTAATGTAGGAAAAAAATGCCTGTCCTGTAGTACCACATATTTCTATAACTACTCCCCCTCCCATATTATTATTATTATTTAAAGGATTTCTAAAAGGAGAACGGTAAATAATAAACAAGTTTTTTTATAAATTTTTTTCTTTATTTCTTTTTATTCATATAGTGCACAATGTCGTCTATATACCATGCCATTGAATCGTAAATTAACCATAAATTATCGCATGAAGATATATTTGAGGATACATTTTTTTTTCTAATATTTCTGCACCAAACGCAATTATTCCATCAAACTTTATTGTGAGAGGTAATACATCAGACTTGGTGAAATTTACATATTGCGATTCCTGATCTTTTCCTAATTGACCTTTCAAAAATTTAGAGATGGAACTTATTATAATTTTAATATTTTTTTGTACATTTGTCAAATATTTTACTCTTACATCTATACATCTAGTTACAGTTTTAAGATGATCAAACGTCACTTTCTTAAATACTAAGCTTGGTCGGTACGGTTCCTTTTTTGGTGGCTCGCCTCCTTCTTCTTCCCTTACATCTCGGGGTACAAGTTCGATGGCTTTGTCATTGTAACTTCTGATGAACCTGATATTGAAACTGCTATGAAGCTGTTGTTCATCTTGCTTTTCAACACTATCTGTATCGAGGTATTTTTCAATGTCCGGAAATTGCTCCCGAAAACACAGCTAGTCTTCCACTGTAAAGCTTATTCCCACAAAGTCGTCCGTAAAAATTCGGATGATAGGTTGAAAGTCGGTGTGACCTACACCAGAGTTTTCAAGACCCACGGCGATTTTCTTTGTGTACGATTTGTTTAGACCATATACAGTAGGCAGAACTTGGTGGCAATGGAATTTTGTAGCAGCCATCCTTGTTTTTTTATTTTGTAAGTAGTGAACAAGTCGGCTGAACTGATGAAATGGGCTGAGTATACCTCTTATACAGGGTGTGTCAAAAGTTCCGGGACGGCCAGTTATCTCAGCGGGAATGCATTTTCGGGAAAAATGTTTCATACAAAAGATGTAGGATTTTTCCCTGGCTATCTGACGGTGATCTTGAATTTGACCTTGGGCTTGACCTTCAAGGTCATTTAAAGGTCAAGTCGAATTTTTTAAATGGGAACCCTCCTTTTTTATTACGCAAACCGAAAGAGGGAAAAATTCTCTTTCCAACGATATAAGACACATACGCGGTTAAATGTGATCTAGAGGTCGTTTCAAGGTCAAGTCGGTAAAATGATGTCAAATTGATCTTGGGCAGTCCAAAGCATGGAAACTAAGGGCGTTGGGAAAAAACTTTCCATACGAAAGTTTCCGCAAATCGAATGGAGCATCTGATGGTGACCATGAATTTGACCTTGGGCTTGACTTTCAAGGTCATTTAAAGGTCAAGTCGAATTTTTTGAATGGGAACCCTCTTTTTGTTGCAGAAATGCGGGAAAACTTACCTTTCCAGGGGTGTAAAATACATACGGGGTTAAAAGTGAGCCGAAGGTCATTTGAAGGTCAACGTTCTTATACTCCGATCATCTGGACACCCCATCGAATTTCGTGTATCAGGGCGTTAAAAAACATTTTTTGTGCAAACGTTTCTGGATCAAAACCCAGACCTGGGACCTGGCTAATCACCGCTGACCTTGGAACGACCTTGGGTCGACCCAACGGGGCAAACCGACCCCAGATACGGGTTCAGCGACCCCGAAAACCCATGGGTCCGTGGTTTCAAGCACCTTCTGCAATTCCTTCTGGTTTAACCTTGGAACGACCTTGGGTCGACCCAACGGGGCAAACCGACCCCAGATACGGGTTCAGCGACCCCGAAAACCCATGGGTCCGTGGCTTTAAGCACCTTCTGCAATTCCTTCTAGTTTGACCTTGGAACGACCTTGGGTCGATCGAGCGGGGCAAACCGACCCCAGATACGGGTTCAGCGACCCCGAAAACCCATGGGTCCGTGGTTTTAAGCACCTTCTGCAATTCCTTCTAGTTTGACCTTGGAACGACCTTGGGTCGATCCAGCGGGGCAAACCGACCCCAGATACGGGTTCAGCGACCCCGAAAACAAAATAAATATGCGCAAGTCATTTGGGATCTCATGTTTATGTGGGTTCTTATATTTACTCATACTTATTACAGTGTGGGTCTCCCATTCAATCGTCATTTCAGTCTCAACTATCGAGTCAGTGCTGTGATTCTCGAGAAATTTTATCTACAACTATTGAGAAATATTTTTTTTCGAATATTTCACTTTTCTACTTATAGCTCATTTGACATCTCTGTCCCAACCAGTCATAAGCTCTCGGCAGTGTTTGATGCTCGATTCTTTGTTCTCGTTGAGTTTGAGTACATACAAAATCGTATCCCAACTCTTACAATGCAGCGACTTTCTGAAAGAGACAGAATATCGCTTCTCATGATTCGAGGTTGGGGAGATGTGAAACGTTCTTTCATGCAGGTAAGAAATGTTTTTAATGATACTTCCAGAAATGGGTTAACTCCGATTTCAAAATCAACAGTTGAACGTACTGTAAAACGTTTTGAAGATATCGGTAGTGTGAAAGATCGTCCACGAACAGGACGGCCAAAAACAGCTACTACAGAAGAGGCATCATTAAATATTGTACTCTCGGCTGTAGAAGATCCTCATTGCACTCTTAGCAAACTCGCTCAAGAGCATGAAACAAGTAAGAAATCTGTTCATAGAGTATTACGAACAAATAAATTTCATCCCTTCAAAGTAAAACTTGTTCATGAGCTAAATGAAGACGATTTTGATCGTCGAGTTGAGTTTTGCGAAGATATGATGGAACGGATCGATGATGATCCTAACTTTCATCACAACATAGTTTTCTCTGATGAAGCAACATTCCAACTCAATGGTACCTTGAATAGGCATAACAGCAGGTATTGGGCTGCTGAGAACCCCCATTGGATGCGCGAAGATATGACACAAAATCCTCAAAAGTTGAATGTTTGTGCCGAGATATTAAAGAACAAACTCATCGGTCCTTTTTTCTTCGAAGGAAATATGAATGCCGAAATGTATGAGGATATGCTCCGTAATCAAATAGTGCCGAGAATTATAGAGGTAACTGGTCAAAATTTTGAACATACTTTTTTTCAACAAGATGGAGCTCCAGCACATTACGGTAGAAATGTTCGCAGGTATTTAGACGTCGTTTTTCATGATAGGTGGATAGGACGAAGAGGCTACATTGAGTGGCCAGCCAGATCACCCGATTTAACGCCGTTGGACTATTTCCTATGGGGTTATCTTAAAGATATAGTTTACAAAACTAAGCCTCGGAATTTAGAAGAATTACGACAACGTATACAAGATGAATGTGATAATATGCCTGCTATCTCGTGAATGCCGTTGAAAGCTTTTACAATAGATTAGGCTACTGCCAAGAAGTTGATGGAAAAAAATTTGAAAATTTATTGAAATGATTCTCAAGACCTCTAAAATTATTGAACTTTTTTAAAGTCTTGCCTTGACCGGCTGGTCTGCGGAGATCTTGCCTTCACCGGCTGGACTACGGAGGTCTTGCCTTCACCGGCTGGACTGCGGAGATCTTGCCTTCACCGGCTGGACTGCGGAGATCTTGCCTTCACCGGCTGGACTGCGGAGGTCTTACCTTGACTGGCTGGACTGCGGAGGTCTCGCCTTGACTGGCTGGACTGCGGAGGTCTTGCCTTCACCGGCTGGCCTGCGGAGGTCTCGCCTTGACTGGCTGGACTGCGGAGGTCTTGCCTGCACCGGCTGGCCTGCGGGGGTCTTGCCTTCACCGGCTGGACTGCGGAGGTCTTGCCTTCACCGGCTGGGCTGCGGAGGTCTTGCCTTCACCGGCTGGACTGCGGAGGTCTCGCCTTGACTGGCTGGCCTGCGGAGGTCTTGCCTTCACCGGCTGGACTGCGGAGGTCTTGCCTTCTCCGGCTGGACTACGGAGGTCTTGCCTTCACCGGCTGGACTGCGGAGGTCTTGCCTTGACTGGCTGGACTGCGGAGGTCTTGCCTTTACCGGCTGGACTTCGGGAGGTCTTGTACAAAAAGTGTTTTTTTAACGCCCTGATACACGAAATTCGATGGGGTGTCCAGATGATCAGAGTATAAGAACGTTGACCTTCAAATGACCTTCGGCTCACTTTTAACCCCGTATGTATCTTACACCCCTGGAATGGTAAGTTTTCCCGCATTTCTGCAACAAAAAGAGGGTTCCCATTCAAAAAATTCGACTTGACATTCAAATGACCTTGAAGGTCAAGCCCGAGGTCAAATTGAAGGTCACCATCAGATGCTCCATTCGATTTGCGGAAACTTTCGTATGGAAAGTTTTTTCCCAACGCCCTTAGTTTCCATGCTATGGACTGCCAAAGATCAATTTGACCTCATTTTACCGACTTGACCTTGAAACGACCTCTAGATCACATTTAACCCCGTATGTATCTTATATCGGTGGAAAGAGAATTTTTCCCTCTTTCGGTTCCCGCAATAAAAAAGGGGGCTTCCCATTTAAAAAATTCGACTTGACCTTCAAATGACTTTGAAGGTCAAGCCCAAGGTCAAATTCAAGGTCACCATCAGATAGCCAGGGAAAAATCCTACATCTTTTGTATGAAACATTTTTTCCGAAAATGCATTCCCGCTGAGATAACTGGCCGTCCCGGAACTTTTGACACTATAAATGAACAAAGTTCATTGTAATATTATACTAACAGTTACAACTAGATCCACAAAATTATGTCCACGCATTGGCATTGTAAGTTACAAAACATTTTATATTTACAAAAAAGAAAGGGCGAAATAGCACATCTCGTGTATTAATCCACCCTTGAGCATAGCGTAAAAAGTTCCGGCAGCCGCTGTCTTTTTGATCTTACTATTTTTGAACTTTACATGTTTCAACTTAAAAATATAATATTTTATAGTTTAAGACTTGTACTTTTGAAGAATATGATTCATTTTGAAGAAAAGACTGATATTTTATTGAAAAAATTCAAATGGAATTTTCAACTAAAAGGAAGCATTTCGGAATAAAAATAATAGCACCATTGGAAAGAGCAGGAAAAAATCTATCGATATATGTCCTTAGTTCTTTTTTCAGAGACTTGGTACACGATTATTAGCGAATGAATAGAGCGCGTACTTAAACGTGCCGTACGCACGGGCGCGAGGGGCTCGCGCGAACCCTCGGGGCTGTCTTTTTCATGTTATTACTTTTAAACCCTTTATTTCTCCAACTTCTCCAAGATAGGGTTTTGAAGCTTAAGAGTTGTGCTGTCCAATGGTGTAGTTTATTTTGAAAAAAAAACATGATATACTTTGAGAAAAATGGCTTTCAATATTCAACTCGAGTTTTCGTCCGGAAGAACACGTTTCGCAATAAAAACAATGGCGCAATTGGAAAGAGCAGAAAAAAATCTATCGATATAGGTCCTTGGTTTGTTTTTTCAAAGACGCAGCATACGATTATGAGCGAGTTAAACAGAGCGCCTTTTACGCGCAAAAAGGCACCGCGCGCGCTCGGTGGCCCGTTTCTGCTGGACGTTCCCATATATAGGTTAACAAAAGAGTACTTTTACGAAATAAGAGGCCACAAATACCTTAGTTACTGACGCCATCGCCATCACGTGACTCCGCGTCACTAAAGTCTCGAGGAGCGTCGGTTGGAGTATAAGGGGAAGCCCGCATATCAATTCCGTGTAGGAGGCGGGCACCCCTCCCACGACGAGCTACCTGCCGAGTTCGTTGACAGGTGTCCGGCACAGGGGGAGATGGGGGCGACAACGACCAACCGCCGTCAGAAGGCGGATCAGGCCCCACGAAGTCCTCAGGCCCAAACATCTGACGTTGCACCGAACGGCGCGTGGCAGCACGCTGGGCAGCCTCCTTAACCCCGGCGATGATGTTGGCTTCACGCTCAGCCAAGGTCGGCAGCCTAGAGGGGATCTTGAACCAGCTGGACGTTGGCACGCGCCCCCGAAAGGAGCCAACCATGCCACGACGACTCGGAGGCGAGGCGAACCTCGCCTCTTCCCTCCGTTGACTGGTCGGATTGCCTTGTGGATTAGGTGAAGGTGATCGGCAGCACGAATAACTGTTAAAGGCCCTTCGACCTCGTTCACGACAAGGAGTCGGAGGCACATCCCAGAGTGAAGCAGAGCCGCCCCTTGACAACCCAGAAGTGGCTGCTGCCACTGGTGGCACACGGCTACGACCACGCACCATCGCGACACCACCGCCTCGGGCAAACTTCCCCCGAAAGCCACGGAACTAGAGAAAAAGGACAGGAGCAAAAAATGAGAAACACAGTTCACAATATATATATATATATATTTATATATATATATATATATATATATATATATATATATATATATATATATATATATATATATATATATATATATATATATATATATGTAAATATTCAAGAAAGCACTCATAGAAGAGAGAAAAGGATTTCCTCACATGAACATTAGAGCCCATGTATCTCATACTAGCATCAGGAAGGGGAGCCCGTGGAGACCAAGCGTCAACGCCCTCCGTCAACGGACGCAACGGGAAGACAAGCTGTGGAGTTCCAATCCCGTACTGGCGACTAGCCCCCAGACCAGAAACCTCCAGGCGACCGGTGAGAACCATGATGCGCGTGATATCAGTTATAACGAATACTGACCAAATCACGATGCACCCAGCCTTTCTATACTATGGAAATGCGCGTATCACACGATGGCAACAGCGCATACACAGCCCCAGCGGTGGGAGAAGTCGCCGGACACGGTAACAATGCTGACACGGCTCAAAGGCGTAGAACCGTGGAGAACGTGACCGCACCGCTGGAAGCACATTAACCGTTCTACGAGCGACATTCTTCTCGTGCCTGCTGCACGCCGGAACACCAAACCCTATGCGACCCAATGCCACCGGGGTGAAATTGTCGTTGGCACCCATCACAGGTCACCTGTGAACCTCGACACTTGCGCCGATGCTTGGGAAGATATTTAGCCCTCACCGTTTTATTGCATATCTCGCACAAGCTACGCACCGTCCCATCCTGACCATCAGGATGCTGTACCAACACGTGCCGTGCGAGAGCAGCCTCACCTACGTACACAGCCGAACACTGTCGGCAAGCGTGACGGACGAGTTCGGGCCCAGGAACCGCCAAGTGGCTACGGGCATGTAATCGCACCGCCGCGGCAGTGGGTCCCACATTGAGGCAGCCATCCACAGGACACTCATGAAACGGAAGCGAGCGAAAGCGGGTTACCTCACCAGAGGTTCGGTTTCGAACTATCGGTTGGATGGCGGCTCCAGGGCAGCCGCAACCCGGCTGGTACGGGATGGCGTTCCAGCACGAACTGCCCACGTTTACGGCCTCAGCCAGGAGAATACCAGTGTTTATGACCTGGTGGTACACTCCATTACGCACGTAAACTAAGGTACCGGGTGGCTGGCTCATCACCTGGTATGGGATACCTGCCGTCCGGAGAAACTCCGGAGTCACCATAATATTTTTATGGTGCAGCGGGTAGCCACAACCATCTAGTCACGCCGACGCATCGTCCCCAGCGGTCCGCAAGTCTCGTATAACGTCTCTTAAAGCTGTCGCCAGGGCCCACGACGAATCAGGATGGATGAATAGCCAAATCTTGACGGCGTCTTCCTCGCCCCAGTGCACGAAATTGCACGAGTCCAGATAGCCATCTTCAGGGTGTACCTCTGAGACGGAACGATTGCCGGACAAATAATAAGTAGGTACATTAATCGCCGAAGACACATCTATTAATGGATTCCGGGCTGGGTCGATATGGTACGGAACATCGTGCAACACCGAAGGCAAGGCCCCCACAGCTCTTTCAAAATTCATCAAATAAACTGGTGCGGAGCGCTCGGACACGATATCCTCGATGGAATCGGATATCCAATTCTCTAGGCCGGCAAGAGAGAGAGGAAGACCTGCCGAATCACACTGAAAAAAAAGAGAGAAAAAAAATTACTCCTATCAAACTTTTACAAAAAAAAATAATCTACAAAATAGTTACACGCAGGCGAGACATTAGCTCTTCACCGCTAAGTGAGTACGTATCATCCACCTTGTCATTAATAAATACACCGGCCGTGCGAGTTCGCCGCAATCGCAACGCAGAGAACTCGACGCCTGGTGCACGCACTAGAGCGGCAAGCTGGTTATTGGCGGACTCCACGGCAGCTGGAGGCAAAACGTCAGAAAACTGAAACAAAAAAAAAAATGAAAAATTACAATTACGGAAAACATAATAGCAAAAACAAAAAAAAAGAACCAATATAAATCAAATTGCAATCACTTACAACATGTACAAAACAAGGTACGTGTGGGCCACGAGGAGAATGCATGAAATTACGTGCCTCGGTCAGACTCTTCCCGGTGTGAAAGCAGACAAACTCCTGGCACTCTCCACCAACAGAAAAGGACTTTTGAGCCATTTTTTAAATCGTACTCGACAATAAATAGCAGTATTTCAATTAAAGATGAATACTAAATGAACCGACGAATATAGAAAGTAAAAAATATAATAAATGAGGTAGCACGGAATAATAAGAGTCACAGGCGAAATAGATTCGACGAAACTAAACGAAATGCTTTCCTAAAACGTGAAAAAAAAAAGTCATAAAACAGCACATTAGCTCAGTACAAGATGAGCCGTCTGCGCGAAGACGAAACTTCCTCTCGCATACTAAAAGACCAACACACGATAGAAAAAAAAACAGCTACCGATTTGTCATTAAGTTATCGCAAATTTATATTGAATGATATGTTACAAAAAGGGCCAAGTTCGCATAAAAAATATTAAGTTAATATGGGATATCATTACTTAACAAGAAAAGAGAAAAAAAAACCTTTATAGAAGCAAAGTAATATTGTAAACAAAAAAAAGTGAATAATCATAGAGTACAGTTAACGACACATGTCAAACAATAATAAAAAAAACTATAGCATAAGACTAGAGTCGATAGATAGATAGCAACTCGATAGGAATTCTATAGCAAAAGAATTAATAGGAAACACATTTTAAAGAAAAAATATATATATAATAAATTTAAATGTGTAAATATTGTTTGGTGCGTTTAAGTTTAATAAAAAATATTAAATATTTAATATTAAATGAATGAACATTACTGTAAAGTAGGAACTGAAAGACATTGCAAACAAATGCTCAAGACTGTAAGTAACAAAAATGGTAAAATTAAAGCTATAAAGATTTTTAATAGACTTCCAAATGAACAAAAAAAAACTTAGATATAGATAAGAAATCATCTTTTAATGGATTAGAGAAAAAATATAAGAATAATTGCCATATTCAAAGAAAAGGAACGTTAAACTATTATATGTTATGTAAAGAATATATGTATCTATGAGAATGTTGACTAAATTTGAAGAGTCTGTATTAGATTTAGTTTTAGTTTTAAGTTTAGTTTTTGCCGGATCAGCGAACAGGAAATTGTTTTTCTCTGCTGAATTACGTTTGTAATGTAATGCAATGTATTACTCTGGTTAAATAAAAAAAAAAGAAAAAAAATACTTAACTATTATGCAATTTAAATACCTGTTAAAGAATTAGAGTAAAGGGGGTAGATTGCAAAATGATCATAAAATACTACGCAAAATAGAACTATCATAAGCGAGCATTGGCACGGACGCACACATGCATGTTTCGCTCACACCGATTTGGCCTATCGAAGTTCACTCACACACGTACAGTCGAATACGCCGTGCTCCAGATAGCATTGACGCGGACGCACACATGCATGTTTCGCTCACACCGATTTGGCCTATCGGAGTTCACTCACACACGTACAGTCGAATACGCCGTGCTCCAGCTAGCATTGACGCGGACGCACACATGCATGTTTCGCTCACACCGATTTGGCCTATCGGAGTTCACTCACACACGTACAGTCGAATACGCCGTGTTCCAGCTAGCATTGGCATGGATGCACACACGCGCAGTCGCGCACTCCGCTCACACCGATTTTGCCTATTGAGGTTCACGCATACACGTGCACACCATGCTCTAATAGTGGCACGAGTAAACACCCGACTGTCACACTGGAAGTATGTTACAGGCGACATTATTTATTACACTAGGATAGATAATAAAATAATTAACAAATGTAAAGGAGGGATACGAAACATTGATACAATCACGACTCATATCCTCCCTAAAAAGAAAATTAATATTCTACCTCGTTTTGGGTAATGAAAAAGGAATAAATTTTTATCGCGGAAATTAATTCTTTAAGTTCTTACAAATCAGAAAACATTCATATATGATTAGTCTTAATAAAGTAAAGCATTAGCTATGTTTATTTTTTTAATGCGTTTTACTCAAAATTTATATCTTCGAGGTTTTAAAACTTCCACAGCGTCCCAATTTTTTTTACAAGCAATAACATTAGTTTCTCTCTCTAGAATAGAAATTACTCATCATTTATGTACATTTAAAAAACCGCTGCCAATTCATTGGCCCGTAGCTTCCTAAACCGTAATTTGTTGATTCCTTTAATTAATTTTTAATAACAAAATTTATAATTTTTAAAAAAATTTATTGCATAATTATAATTAAATTCATTTATGAATATTAAAAATTGTTAATTTTTAAATTTATTTATTTATTTATTATTTATTTATATCAAATTTATATAAATTTTGAGCTGATAAATAAAGTTATCATTTGAAATAGAAGTAAAATATCTATATTTTATAATAAAAAAAAATTTATAGCTATCATTGTTCTTTTGTTATTAACAAAAACGTGTTTTTTTAAAAAAGTTCATAACTCACAAATAAATTATAATAATGCAGAATATAATGCATTCATAAAGCATAATTCATAATTATAATAGATTACAATAGATATAATTTTTAAACATTTTAATTCATTTTGTTACACATCATTGGAGTTATGAGTTTAAAAAAAAAAACACGTTTTTGTTTTTGATGATAACTAAAGAACCGTGATAGATAGAAAATTAATTTTTTTAGATAATATAGGTATTTTAATTCTCTTTCGAATGCCATCCACCCCATTCAGATACATAGAGCCGTTCTCGAGAAATTACGATTTTAAAAAAATGTCAAAAAATTTTTAACCTCAAATATCTCTGAAATTTATGGACCAATCATTTTGCCCAAAGAACTCGACCGAGAACTATAAAAAATCTACCTCTAAAAGGAATTTTGAAGCCATTAAGTCAATTTTACTCTTGTAATCGTTGGACATACAGAACTGATTTTTTTCATTTTTCAATTTTTTACTCAAAATCTAGCCTACAGAATGTATTCAAATCTTAACAGATTATAGCTTTTTATATTCTGTATTATCACGATTTTTCTCAAAAAAATTGACCGTTAAGTTTAGGAGTTATAAGCTTCTAAAAAAAAAACACGTTTTTGTTAATAACAAAATAACCGTGATCGCTAGAAACTTTTTTTTTTTTAGAAAATATAGGTATTTTAATTCTCTTTCGAACGCTACCAATCAGATTCGAATAACTCGATCCTATCATTAAACAAAATCAAAAAACAGTTTTGAGAAAATCGAAAATTTGAAAAAAAAAACCAAAAGTGGATCGCCCCAATTAAAAAACGGATTTTTGACCCGTCATCACGCAAAAAAAAACAAAAAAAATGAGACCTGTCCGGTCAAAACCTACCGAGTAGAAGCTGAGATCCAGGCGTACACACACACACACACACACACACAAACACACACACACACACACACACACACACACACACACACACATCCATACAGACATTTTTCAAAAACCATGTATTTTGATTCCTAACACCTCGGAACACAATTATAACATGTTTTTACAACAACTCAAAAATTTACTATCACAAAGCTTCCTCTAGGAGGAAGCAAAAAAAAAATCTCTATCGGGTATTCATAATAAATAATGTTAACTCCTTTTTGCAAATGGAATTATTTAAAATATAGTTTTAATTATCAGTAGTATAAAAATGAGTTTATACAAACATTTTAAGTAACTCTTCTGGTATCTTGTATAAAAGAAAGCTTGAGTAACGGTATTTGACAGAAATCTCCAAAATCCAAAGGGAATAGCTAAACCAATATACTTTCATTACTGTTAAATACTTATTGAATCGCCTCAAAATATTCATTTTCCATAGCTATAAAATATAAATAATAATTTCAATTCATAATGTTACCTCAGTTAGAAATTAAATAATTAAATAATTAAACAAGTTGTAGCAATAAATTAATAAAATATCGGAACAATATCCAAGGCATCAAATAGCTCCTCGTTTAATAAAACCACTTACAACAAGATATGAAGACGCATTTCCGAATTAATTTCAATAAATAACCAAACAACAACAAAAAATTAGTAACTATTGTATTATATATATAAAAAAATAAATCTAACCAAGTTTAGACAAAAACCTTTAACAAACAAAAAAGATGGAAAAGTATTTTTTATGTTATCTTGTAAATCTATTATAAGCATCATACTACTCTGTAAGCTATCAGATCGAAGTACTGGGGCAAAGTAAGGCGGATAAAAAGTATCACAGCTTCTGTATCATCTCTAGTAAATAAGTAAATAATGTAGGGACTATAACGGCGTATTAAATTGCCAAATAAATGTTTAGTTACGAATACTATAAGCATAATGTTATCGGAATGTGTAATTATACATCTAGTGTACATTATCGTAAAGTAAGACAACCTTGCACATTTTTTTTCATAGAGAAAAGGGCATTGAAGTGAGAAAAAAAAAATAATAAATCCAAACATAATTGAAACTTTTCCTTCAAAAGTTAACCGGTATCCGGGCCTTAGGGTTTTTTTACACGTAACGCTAGGATACTTAATATATTAAATGAACAAAAAAAAAAAAAAAAAGAAAACAAAGATTAGCAAACGCATGCATGCTTTCAGGCTAACCGGTATCGACGGAATCACAGATGCGCAAATACGCCCAATTGAAAAAGCCCCGGTGTACTTGCCGAAAAACTTGGCTTATTAACAACCTCGAGTATTACCTGGAAAATTATACAACGGGTAAACCTAGAACTCTTTACTCAGTAACGAGAAAAGCTGCTAGATAACTGGAGAGTATTAACGCAATATTGTAAGTCACCCATCAATAACTGTCAGCACCAACAACAACTGAAAAGTATGTATAAATAAATTATGAGCAGCAACCAGGACACGGAGAGAGTACTGGAATTGCTTCAAGGGCACGGGAAACGAGTTAATAACCGCCGGCGACGAGCGTGGGTCTCGATCGTGGGGAAGGTCAGTAAATTTCTGTTTGGAACTCTCGACGAAGCATCGGAAAAAGAAATCAAGGCGTTGATCGAGCAAACGGAAGGAAAAACAGTGCATTTGTCGAAGCTATTAATAAACCAAACCGAGATCATTTACAGAGAGTTCGGCGCCCTGCATCAGAAAACATCGGAAATAGAAACTAACATTCGGCTGCTAAATCAACAACAGATCAAGGAGCAAAGGGAAACAATTTTCCTTACAGCACTGCAAATATTAGAAGAACAAGTGCTACAGTATGAAATAGACATACAAACTCTGACGGACGCAGTCTTGTTTGCAGCACAAGGCTCCATACACCCTCGATTCATAGATCCGGCTCAAATCCAGGGAACGGCTAACTTGATAGCAAAAACAGTAATGGAGGCATCCTTCCCGATCTCAAGGACCAACGGCACTATTGCCGATCTCGTTAGAGTATCAACAGTATCAATATTGTTATACGGATCACAGCTTATATACCATGTAGCGGTGCCATTAAAGGGCTTCGTGACGTACGAGTTATACAAAGCGTCGCCACTGCCCATGCCTCAGCTCACAGCAAACGATTCAACAGCGTATGCGTACATCTGGCCGAGCTCTCGGCTCTTCGCCATCAGACAAAATAAGGACACTTATATAAATATTCAGCCAGAGCTCTTAAACAAATGTAAGAAGCTCAATAAATTATATATATGCCAGGGGACAGAGCCGGACCGGACAATCGACAACCAAGCAGCGTGCGAGACTAGATTAGCCGCAAACCAAACGCTTCGAGAACTCTCCGCGTGCGATATAAGATTAGTTAAATTAGACGTTACATACTGGGCACGGACCAGCTCAGCTAATACGTGGGTGTTTTCTACAGGAGAAACTGATAGTCACGATAACTTGCGCGAAATCCGCGGACAAGACAATTACGATACGCGGCGTAGAACTACTCCAGCTACCCCCAAGTTGCACAGCGCGCTCCAACTCCGTAAGACTGACCGCAACCCGCGAGATAAGAAAAAATTTCGAGACCACAACGTATGGGGAGACCATATTAAATATCGCGGACATTCTGAGCAATGCAACTATTAACGAACAATCAGTACTTAATCACGTAATGAGCCAATCCGCGAGTTCATCAATAAAAATAAACACACCTGCACATGTACTCGAAGCAACTCAAGGGTTACGAGAAATAATACATCAAGCCCGAAATCTCGAGCAGTATCGGTCAATTATCGACCAACTCGCGACACTTCAGCAAGGCATCTCATATTCAGGGGGTTCGATAATCTCCCTCGTGATTATAGGCGCGATAATTTGGAAACTGTGGCCAAAGGGGGGGCACCCACTACTAATTAGAAAAAGAATGTTTTCAGCATACCAGAGGTCAACCCCGGATAGACAAGCCGAAGCGTCGTATCACTACGGCGTAGCAGCAGGGCGCATTTTCAGTCTACCACGGCTAGACACCCTAGCCATCGAAGACTGCCCGCGCCTCCTAGAGAAGCAACGGGGATTCCGTAGCACGCAGTCCATTATATAGACGACGCCGAACCAACTAACGTCGCCAGAGCGACACAAGCTCAATAAAACAATGAAACAATTTATAATTTATAAATTTTGTAATAAGTAGAGAGAGAGAGAGATAGCCAATAGGTAGAATTGTAAAATATGAGCAACACCTACACAAATATATCACAACACATCACAAAAAATTGTAGCAAAAACACATATACACTAGCCAGAAAATTTTTTGTAAACGCTCTCAACCGCTTTTTAGGTCAACCTACGCAAAATAAACAATCTAGCATCAGAACATCAGCTTAGCACACCTTCAACCTAAACGCGGGGATTAATGGATTTTTTTTTCTACTACGAGGCATACTTTTGCATCATCCAGGGGGATGATGTCACGGCCCTCAGACGTGTTACGAGTGGTAGCTTCGCGCACATAGGTGAAGCATAAGAACGAAGCGGCGATAGCACCAACTCAGCAATATAGGCGAGGCACGAAATAATCACGGCGACTCGCCCGGGGATGAAGAACGCTGACAGAGGGACTCGGTCGCTAAGTCGAAGTTCGAAGACTCATCGACGGTAATCCCACTTATACGTTATTGAGGAAAGAGGGGACTACGCCAAATTTTACTATAAAAGCGTTAGCACACCACGGGGCGGGGGCTAGCTAAAGAGAGAGACCGAGGCTAGGACGCCGCCCGAGAAAGGCTAGCTAAAGAGAGAGACCGAGGCTACGACCAACGCTGTACGAGAGGAAGTCACGATCCATCAACCCAGCCACCACGTCGACCTGCCGAGACGACTCACGACCACATTCGCCGAGCCTCTGAGTTCATCCCTGCAACCAATCTACCGCGTCGCGATAACTGATTATAGTATCTCTCTCTCTCGCGATAAGAGTTATTCGTATAATAAATATAACAGTAATTAAGATATCTATTCCGCCTAATTTACTTAATTGTGCACCTTTCTGGGCTTATCACCCGGACTGGACACGAGAAACAGAACCCTCTCACTCGTAACAGTTCATAAACTTCATAATAAGCTTTTGCATAGAAGAAAATATTGCTGAGTGACACAAAAGGTTATAAATATAAAATATAATTTTCAGTGTTTTGTCTAATAATAAATAAAATATAGTACTGGTATGACGTGTTACGTGAAGTGTTTATAATCAAATTTTAAAACCTCTATGGCCAAATCCATTTCGAATCAGGTGGACGGCGTATGCCTATGTCACCGATCATTTTGGAATTAAAGTATCCATGTTCTTCTCCAAAAATTATTTGACCCGTATATTTTTATTTTTTTGTTGCATCAAAATTTCATGCGTTCAGCAATGGCAAAAAATTCCGAGAAAAACCTTACTTAGAAAAAAATTTTTTCAATGTAATTTTCAAACCGCTACTGCTTCACCAGTTTTTTAAGCTGTTTAGCGTGTAACACATAATTTCACTAAGGTTTGAGCCCTCTTTCACGTTCTTTATGTTATTTAAAAAAAAATAAAAAATGCACGAGTTATGTACTTTTTTCTGAAAAATGCACTTTTTAGAAAAGTGCATTTTTCTCAAAAACACCATTTTTTTTTGTTCAATTTTTTTTTGTCCTGATAGAGGACCTAAATACCTATCTAGACGTATTTGTGAAATTCCCGACCCGTGCCCAGGAATAGCGATCATTAATGAGATAATACACAAACAAATTTTTCACGCTTAACCCTTACATATAGTCAATGGTATAACAGTCAATATAAAGGTTTTTATCTTTGTGCGTAAGCAATATACAAGTACACGTAGTATCTGTTGTATTTTTTATATTTGTCTTTTAGATTTTTTATTTTTATATCTACCTTTTTTCTGCTTCATTGTTCTTACTTCAGTAATGGGACAATCAGCGGTCTTTGCTGTTAAACAATGTACTTTATCATTGCACGTTTCTTTAATCCATAAATGAGTTTTTTGAATTCCAGGATACTTAGCAGTAGCAAGCCAATCATCATTTTTTACTTTTCTAAACTCTTCTACGTCAACGTCTTGTAAATGTATTAGTTTAATTGCATCTGTATATTTTTGAACGTGCTCTACAAAATCATTAGCATTTTGAATGGATTTTTCATGGGGATCTCGAAGATTATGCGAAGTAGCATAATGCTTTATAAGATCACCGACACCATCTACAGCTCCTTTGCCGTGCCCAGTAGCAGAGAACAACCATTTTATATCAAACGGTGCTCGTTTTAATTCGTATAACTGAAAGCGATTTTTAAAGTGGCTATAGTGGCACCGATACCATGGTAATTTTTGTTATTGAATGACAACAATTGTCTTTCAAGTAGGTTATAATGTTTTCTACTGATAGCAAAGTATACGTTCAAATCATTGAGTTAATGATCAAATTTCTATTTTCACAGCAGTGTCTTTTCAAGGGAATTCAATATGAAGTTATACAGTCATAAGCAATGACTGAAAACATGATTCAGCGTATGCTTTGCTCGCAGTAGCAAACATTATAACCTACCTGAAAAACAATTGTTGTCATTCAATAACAAAAATTACCATTGTATCAGAAGGCGCCGCTATAGCCACTTTAAAATTGGCTTTCAATTATACGAATTAAAACGAGCACCATTTGATATAAAATGGTTGTTCTCTGCTACTGAACATGGCAAAGGAGCTGTAGATGGTGTGAGTGGATTTATAAAGCATTATGCTACTTCGCATAATCTTCGAGAGTCCCATGAAAAATCCATTCAAAATGCTAATGATTTTGTAGAGCACGTTCAAAAATATACAGATGCAATTAAACTAATACATTTACAAGACGTTGACGTAGAAGAGTTTAGAAAAGTAAAAAATGTTGATTGGCTTGCTACTCCTAAGTATCCTGGAATTAAAAAAACTCATTTATGTATTAAAGAAACGTGCAATGATAAAGTACATTGTTTAACAGCAAAGACCGCTGGTTGTCCCCTTACTGAAGTAAGAACAATGAAGCAGAAAAAAAAGGTAGATATAAAAATAAAAAATCTAAAAGACAAATATAAAAAATACAACAGATACTACGTGTACTTGTATATTGCTTACGCACAAAGATAAAAACCTTTATATTGACTGTTATACCATTGCCTATATGTAAGGGTTAAGCGTGAAAAATTTGTTTGTGTATTATCTCATTAATGATCGCTATTCCTGGGCACGGGTCGGGAATTTCACAAATACGTCTAGATAGGTATTTAGGTCCTCTATCAGGACAAAAAAAAATTGAGCAAAAAAAATGGTGTTTTTGAGAAAAATGCACTTTTCTAAAAAGTGGATTTTTCAGAAAAAAGTACATAACTCGTGCATTTTTTATTTTTTTTTTAAATAACATAAAGAACGTGAAAGAGGGCTCAAACCTTAGTGAAATTATGTGTTACACGCTAAACAGCTTAAAAAACTGGTGAAGCAGTAGCGGTTTGAAAATTACATTGAAAAAATTTTTTTCTAAGTAAGGTTTTTCTCGGAATTTTTTGCCACTGAACGCATGAAATTTTGATGCAACAAAAAAATAAAAATATACGGGTCAAATAATTTTTGGAGAAGAACATGGATACTTTAATTCCAAAATGATCGGTGACATAGGCATACGCGGTCCACCTGATTTGAAATGGATTCGGCCCTATTAAAAATCAGTTTCAAATGTTTTGAAAATAGCTCAAGTGTGTATTAATAAATAATTACCCATTATGAGGTTCACACACTTCATAATAAGCTTTGGCATAGAAGAAAATATTGCTGAGTGACACGTGAGGATATAAATATACAATATAATTTATGATGGCTATTTGAAATATTGGTCTGAGCCTTGATTTAAAAAGCATCTGTCATCTTAAAAAAACTTAGTCGATATCAGTGCTGTACTGTTGTACATA
This sequence comes from Torymus aiolomorphi, assembly GCA_036365515.1. Taxonomy (NCBI): domain Eukaryota; kingdom Metazoa; phylum Arthropoda; class Insecta; order Hymenoptera; family Torymidae; genus Torymus; species Torymus aiolomorphi. The sequence goes on along the minus strand of CM070873.1, from coordinate 103,480,272 downwards.
TTTATTTAAGTGCCAATGAAAAGATTACGTCTAATCAACATGGAAGTACTGAAAAGAGCAAAAATTATGTGTTATTGCGAAAATTTCAAGGAATGAAAGTGCTCAGTAATCTATTTTATGATTTTCTCATGGTAGGAGATGTCAAAATGTTTCAGAGAAGTTTTTAGTACATATTTTTCTATACAAGATGCAGATAATAATAATGTTTAATTCATCAACTGGTTGTGTTTTTAATTTTACAAGATTAAGTGTATGATGAAAAAAAAATATTATGAAAAAGAAATATGTGGTTACCAAAATAATGAAACGAATTCCAGCTTTAGAATGTGCAATAGAAGGCTAGAGGTAAATTTTAGCATAAATTTAATAATGTAATAATAATTTGTCAAAAAAAACAAGAGCAAATGGATGCATAAGAGTGTTTTGTGAAAAAACTTAGTATCAGGTGTTGTTACATAATGGTAGTTAATTTGGCAAACTTTGAGCTTCGCATTTTTAAGCTAGAGGATTAAGTGATTTCAGAGAAATAGATGCGTAAGAGTAGTTTTTAAAATCTTTGTACCGTCTGCTGCTATGGAAATGGCAGTTGACATGCGAACTCAACTTTTCAGCCAACCTTGAGCTTCGAGTTTTATAAAAGCAAGAGAATCAGCGGGTGATACAGATTTGAATTGTAATTCTGATAACGTGTGCTTTTGTCTTTTATTCCTTGAAATAGCTACAAAGAAAAAATATATTATTGTCATCTTTTTTAACAACTTTAAATTCTCTGTTGAAATACTAACATAAGTTTAATGTTTTTATCCAAACAATCTTGCTCTCAACAACTGTCCAACTCTCTACAAAGAACTTGACGGAAGCTTAAATGTTTTTTTGAAACAATTATATAATAAACACTTTTAAAAAATATTTTTTAAACTATTTTATATAATTCCTATAAAAACATTTTCTATTTCTCACAAAACTAATTTTTGCTATTTAAATTATCTCTTTATCTCTTTACAATATTTGTTTGTATGTATTTGCTATGAAAATGTTTTCTTTTTCTTACAAAAACCATTTTTCTTATTTGTAGTATTACTCATTAAATTAAAGCCGTACTTTCAATAACAGAATCATTTCTGTAAATTATTCATTATTATATTTTCTCTACAAAATATCTCCAAAAATGGACCATCACTACATCTTTTAAAAAATCCTTTAATAAATTATTTTACAAAACTTCTGCAATCCTTTAATAGTATATTACGCACCAAGGAAGGGAAAAACTTGGATATTCCACAGCTCGTGTAAATTGCCACCCGAGCCGAAGGCAAACACGAGCTGTGTGCTGGCCAATTTTACTCCCGTGGAGCGTATACTATTTTTTTGCCTAGCGAGGTCGAAAATACAACCTTCGCGATCGGGCGCCGGGAGCAAAAGTGGTACTTTCGGCCCGCTAGGCAAAAAAAAACTTTTGCAAGCAACGAGAAATTCTTTTCCAAAACCTTTACAATCACTTTACAAAAACTTTTACAAACGATGAGAATTTTTTCGGAAACCATACAAATTATTTTCCGAAACCTATACAATATCCTAAAAAATTATTTACGTTTTATTTTATGAAAAGGAATTCTACAAATCAATAATAAATTTTTGCGTTCTAAAGTCAAACTAAATTTCTTTCACGCGGATACTGAAAGTCAAACCCAAAAAAGTTGTGAAATCAATTAAAGTGAAGTTCTATACTTAACAAACATTATCTATAATGTACTTTTACCCTTAAAAAGTTGTGAAATCTCTCTAAAAAATTTGTTTACAAAAGGAAAAAGTTATAGGCAAGAATAAGTTTGGTTACTATTCCATGTAGTTTTATACTTAACAAACATTATTTATAATGTACTTTTACTCTTAATTAACAAGTTGTGAAATCTCGATCTCTAAAAAATGTTTTTACAAAAGTAAAAACTAAACTCTCGGAAATTACTGTATGACTGTTCTCAGAAATGTATTCAAATTTGTTCATCTTTCTATACAAATTAAACACAAGAAAGTACTGAAATAATATAAAACTTTATACGAAAGTATAAAATAAGGCAAGTATAGACGTTTTTTCTGTATAGTCTATAAAATAATAATATTGATGATTTTTTAAAAGAAATCAAATAAATACCAGTCAAAAAGTCTTTCACTTCTTTGAGTCATTGTATGCTGAACAAATTATATGTAAGAATTCAAATTGTTTACTGCAAATCAAACAAACGAAAGTTGTGAAATCAATTATCAATAGTCAAGTAATGCAAACATCTCTCGGAAACAACTGTATGACTGTTTTCAGGAATGTATTCAAGTTTGTTTATGCTTCTATACAAATTAAACACAAGAAAGTACTGAAATCAATTTATTGTAGTCAAGTACCCATAAGATAACTTGACTGACATAATAGAACTTTTCGTACCTTGCGTGTAAAATTACATTTTATGCCCACGTTGTAACTTCAAAAATATTCAGCTAGTGGGCATAAAGTATTACTTAACGCCTAAGAGGCGCAATAGCTCACATATTCCTATACAAAACCTTATAGAACCTACGCACTTTACGCCCGTATAGGTGAAAATTATTTTATGACTATTATGCTTTCTTTTCATTTCTAAAATTCATAAGAATTTTTTCAGATATTTACGAAAAGTCAAAATTTTGAACTTTCTATAATATTACGCATCTTGGGAGGACAAAAGAAGTCTAGAGCTGCTCTAGCGGAGGTGGTTCTCCAATCTCCCACACATACTTGGCGGGCCCGACGGTTTGCAGTTCAATGTGTAGACTTGGTCATTTTCATATATAAAGATCAGATAAAATGTATAAATCGGTTGCATTTACATATTAAATACTGTTCCATGAATGTATCACTCTGTTTTTAAATAGAAATTGCAAACCCGCGTGAAAATATCATATGAGATCTCATATGAGATTTCATATGAGATCCCATAATATATAAAATTGCGGATAACATATTATATATATATATATATATATATATATATATATATATATATATATATATATATATATATATATATATATATATATATATATATATATATATATATATTTTAGGGTGTCCGTTATTTACCGATATTTTTTTTCAGAAGTCGGCTGATATATTGGTTTAGTAGGACAAAATAATAAGTTTGCCGCCTGGTAGAGTTTGATATCACTTTTTTTCGCGTGCCGCCAGGCTATTTATGATTATAACCCTGCAACATGCGAAACAACAAGAAAATAGCGGGTTTCTCGCATTTTAAACAAAAACTTCAATGCCATTGTAAAGAACGGCAAAAAATATATCTTATTCATGTCCCACATGTTTATTTTTCTATGATTTAACGCATTTTTATAGCAGTAAAACACGTGAAAAATCGTGAAAAAATGCTAAATTAACGATTTTTCCCATTTCAAGTAAAAACTGCGAGAGCTAGGTTAAAAGTTTCAACGCCATTGCAAAGAACGGAAAAGAGATACAATTTTTCTATGCATTACATTATTATTTTTTAGTAATTGACCTATTTTTATAGTCCTGAAACACGCAAAAAATCGTGAAAAAATACTAAATTAACGATTTTTCCCATTTCAAACAAAAACTACGTGAGCTACGTTAGAAGTTCTAACGCCATTGCAAAGAACGAAAAAAATACGTCTTTTGAGTATACTACGTTTTCATTTCTGAATAATTTGAACCATTTTGTAGCTCTAAAAGACCAGCAAAAACAAGAAAATAGGAAATGCCCCATCGCTGGATGCGATCAAAAAAATTCTTTCTCACTATTTTCATTCACAATGTTATTTTTTTAAGAATATTATTTATTTATAATATTAATTGTTTAAATAAATTATTTGTATGTTATTTTCTACGAAGAAATCTATAGATATCAGACCCCTTTCAAATTTGTAATAAAAAAGCCTTATTTTTATAAAATTATAAAAATAATAAATTTTATTTACACCGTAGAGTTTACTGTATTTACACAAAAGTCTTATAGTAGTAAATTAACTATCAAGTTTCATTTTCTTTGTAACAGTTTCCTTATTTGCATTGAGAAATTCCTGTTTGTATGAACTAACAAGTTGAAGCAAATATGGTTTTTGTTCTTCATCTTTCGTAAGTACATTTGCAAAATCTGTAAGTAAGTGGACTCCCCTTTCTGCAGCATTATTTACCACTCTTAAGTTACTAAAAATTTCCAAACCTTTTAAATAATCATAGTTTTGTGACCACTCTTCAACGTTCAAGTTCAAAAAATCTTTGTTAATTTTAAATCTATTTAACAGGTTCAATGAGATGGAATTAATGAAGTAATCTATAAATGCTGAAAAAATTATATGTAAGCATTCAAATTGTTTACTGCAAATCAAACAAACGAAAGTTGTGAAATCAATTATCAATAGTCAAGTAATGCAAACATCTCTCGGAAACAACTGTATGACTGTTTTCAGGAATGTATTCAAGTTTGTTTATGCTTCTATACAAATTAAACACAAGAAAGTACTGAAATCAATTTATTGTAGTCAAGTACCCATAAGATAACTTGACTGACATAATAGAACTTTTCGTACCTTGCGTGTAAAATTACATTTTATGCCCACGTTGTAACTTCAAAAATATTCAGCTGGTGGGCATAAAGTATTACTTAATGCCTAAGAGGCGCAATAGCTCACATACTCCTATACAAAACCTTATAGAACCTACGCACTTTACGCCCGTATAGGTGAAAATTATTTTATGACTATTATGCTTTCTTTTCATTTCTAAAATTCATAAGAATTTTTTCAGATATTTACGAAAAGTCAAAGTTTTGAACTTTCTATAATATTACGCATCTTGGGAGGACAAGAGAAGTCTAGAGCTGCTCTAGCGGGGGTGGTTCTCCAATCTCCCACACATACTTGGTGGGCCCGACGGTTTGCAGTTTACCGGTGGGCTTTGTAAATCTAGAATTCTAAATTTTTGCATAAATTCATTAAAAATGTTTATATCTATAAGTCCACTATAATTAATAAATAATTACAATGACTCTAATTTTTAATTGATACTTTTCAAATATATCATCCCTACATATCGACGCCCCTTACGAAAACTAGCACGATTCAGATTGCCACGAAGACTAGTCCATTTCAGCGTTGGCCACGAAGACTAGCACGCCCCATTGATTTGCGTCGAAGACTAGCCCGATCCGCTTGATTGCGGCGACGACTAGCACGTTCCACTGCCTCTTATGTAAATGAACACGGAGACGCGAAGTGCTAGTTTTCGCGGCAACCTTGCGAATCGTGTTACTTTTCGTCGCAAACTCGCGAATCGTGCTACTTTTTGTGGCAATCTTCCGAATTGCACTATTATTCGCGGCAAGCTCGCGAATGATGCTAGTTTTCGCGGCAAGCTCGCGAATTGTACTAGTATTCGCGGAAAAGTCGTGAGTTATGCTAGTTTTCGTTACAGTTTTCCGAAATGTGCTAGTCTTCGTAAAGAGTCCAAAAAACGTGCTAGTTTTCGTAAGGAGCGTCGATATGTGCAGAATCTCGTGATTTACTTACATTTCCCAAAATATTTTTCCTTGTGTCCGTCGTTTTTAAACAGGAATGAAATAAAAATGCATATAAATTGTACTAAAAAATCTACTCAAAAGTGCTTTGGATTTTACTAACCATTTTATAAGCCACCTATTTTTTATCCTTTTCCCGCGTGTAAATATCATATAAGATCTCATGTGAGTATTTCAGCCATCAGATCTCATATGAGATCACACACACACATATATATATATATATATATATATATATATATTATACATTCCTCGAAAGGGGTTCTAAAGCCCGTTTTTTTATATACAGGGTGTGTCAAAAGTTCCGGGACGGCCAGTTATCTCAGCGGGAATGCATTTTCGGAAAAAATGGTTCATACAAAAGATGTAGGATTTGTCCCTGGTTATCTGATGGTGACCTTGAATTTGACCTTGGGCTTGACCTTCAAGGTCATTTGAAGGACAAGTCGAATTTTTTAAATGGGAACCCTCCTTTTTTATTGCGCAAACCGAAAGAGGGAAAAATTCTCTTTCCAACGATATAAGACACATACGCGGTCAAATGTGATCTAGAGGTCGTTTCAAGGTCAAGTCGGTAAAATGAGGTCAAATTGATCTTGGGCAGTCCAAAGCATGGAAACTAAGGGCGTTGGAAAAAAACTTTCCATACGAAAGTTTCCGCAAATCGAATGGAGCATCTGATGGTGACCATGAATTTGACCTTGGGCTTGACTTTCAAGGTCATTTAAAGGTCAAGTCGAATTTTTTGAATGGGAACCCTCTTTTTGTTGCAGAAATGCGGGAAAACTTAGCTTTCCAGGGGTGTAAGATACATACGGGGTTAAAAGTGAGCCGAAGATCATTTGAAGGTCAACGTTCTTATACTCCGATCATCTGGACACCCCATCGAATTTCGTGTATCAGGGCGTTAAAAAACATTTTTTGTGCAAATGTTTCTGGATCAAAACCCAGACCTGGGACCTGGCTAATCACCGCTGACCTTGGAACGACCTTGGGTCGACCGAACGGGGCAAACCGACTCCAGATACGGGTTCAGTGACCCCGAAAACCCATGGGTCCGTGGTTTCAAGCACCTTCTGCAATTCCTTCTGGTTTGACCTTGGAACGACCTTGGGTCTACCCAACGGGGCAAACCGACCCCAGATACGGGTTCAGCGACCCCGAAAACCCATGGGTCCGTGGCTTTAAGCACCTTCTGCAATTCCTTCTAGTTTGACCTTGGAACGACCTTGGGTCGATCGAGCGGGGCAAACCGACCCCAGATACGGGTTCAGCGACCCCGAAAACCCATGGGCCCGTGGTTTCAAGCACCTTCTGCAATTCCTTCTGGTTTGACCTTGGAACGACCTTGGGTCGACCCAACGGGGCAAACCGACCCCAGATACGGGTTCAGCGACCCCAAAAACCCATGGGTCCGTGGTTTTAAGCACCTTCTGCAATTCTTTCTAGTTTGACCTTGGAACGACCTTGGGTCGACCCAACGGGGCAAACCGACCCCAGATACGGGTTCAGCGACCCCGAAAACCCATGGGTCCGTGGTTTTAAGCACCTTCTGCAATTCCTTCTAGTTTAACCTTGGAACGACCTTGGGTCGATCCAGCGGGGCAAACCGACCCCAGATACGGGTTCAGCGACCCCGAAAACCCATGGGTCCGTGGTTTCAAGCACCTTCTGCAATTCCTTCTGGTTTAACCTTGGAACGACCTTGGGTCGACCCAACGGGGCAAACCGACCCCAGATACGGGTTCAGCGACCCCGAAAACAAAATAAATATGCGCAAGTCATTTGGGATCTCATGTTTATGTGGGTTCTTATATTTACTCATACTTATTACAGTGTGGGTATCCCATTCAATCGTCATTTCAGTCTCAACTATCGAGCCAGTGCTGTGATTCTCGAGAAATTTTATCTACAACTATTGAGAAATATTTTTTTTCGAATATTTCACTTTTCTACTTATAGCTCATTTGACATCTCTGTCCCAACCAGTCATAAGCTCTCGGCAGTGTTTGATGCTCGATTCTTTGTTCTCGTTGAGTTTGAGTACATACAAAATCGTATCCCAACTCTTACAATGCAGCGACTTTCTGAAAGAGACAGAATATCGCTTCTCATGATTCGAGGTTGGGGAGATGTGAAACGTTCTTTCATGCAGGTAAGAAATGTTTTTAATGAAACTTTCAGAAATGGGTTAACTCCGATTTCAAAATCAACAGTTGAACGTACTGTAAAACGTTTTGAAGATATCGGTAGTGTGAAAGATCGTCCACGAACAGGACGGCCAAAAACAGCTACTACAGAAGAGGCATCATTAAATATTGTACTCTCGGCTGTAGAAGATCCTCATTGCACTCTTAGCAAACTCGCTCAAGAGCATGAAACAAGTAAGAAATCTGTTCATAGAGTATTACGAACAAATAAATTTCATCCCTTCAAAGTAAAACTTGTTCATGAGTTAAATGAAGACGATTTTGATCGTCGAGTTGAGTTTTGCGAAGATATGATGGAACGGATCGATGATGATCCTAACTTTCATCACAACATAGTTTTCTCTGATGAAGCAACATTCCAACTCAATGGTACTTTGAATAGGCATAACAGCAGGTATTGGGCTGCTGAGAACCCCCATTGGATGCGCGAAGATATGACACAAAATCCTCAAAAGTTGAATGTTTGTGCCGAGATATTAAACAACAAACTTATTGGTCCTTTTTTCTTCGAAGGAAATATGAATGCCGAAATGTATGAGGATATGCTCCGTAATCAAATAGTGCCGAGAATTATAGAGGTAACTGGTCAAAATTTTGAACATACTTTTTTTCAACAAGATGGAGCTCCAGCGCATTACGGTAGAAATGTTCGCAGGTATTTAGACGTCGTTTTTCATGATAGGTGGATAGGACGAAGAGGCTACATTGAGTGGCCAGCCAGATCACCCGATTTAACGCCGTTGGACTATTTCCTATGGGGTTATCTTAAAGATATAGTTTACAAAACTAAGCCTCGGAATTTAGAAGAATTACGACAACGTATACAAGATGAATGTGATAATATGCCTGCTGACTATCTCGTGAATGCCGTTGAAAGCTTTTACAATAGATTAGGCTACTGTTAAAAAGTTGATGGAAAAAAATTTGAAAATTTATTGAAATGATTCTCAAGACCTCTAAAATATTGAAACTTTTTTAAAGTCTTGCCTTGACCGGCTGGTCTGCGGAGGTCTTGCCTTCACCGGCTGGACTACGGAGGTCTTGCCTTCACCGGCTGGGCTGTGGAGATCTTGCCTTCACCGGCTGGACTGCGGAGGTCTTGTCTTCACCGGATGGACTACGGAGGTCTTGCCTTCACCGGCTGGACTGCGGAGATCTTGCCTTCACCGGCTGGACTGCGGAGGTCTCGCCTTGTCTGGCTGGACTGCGGAGGTCTTGCCTGCACCGGCTGGCCTGCGGAGGTCTTGCCTTCACCGGCTGGACTGCGGAGGTCTCGCCTTTACTGGCTGGACTGCGGAGGTCTTGCCTGCACCGGCTGGCCTGCGGAGGTCTTGCCTTCACCGGCTGGACTGCGGAGGTCTTGCCTTGACTGGCTGGACTGCGGCGGTCTTGCCTTCACCGGCTGGCCTGCGGAGGTCTCGCCTTGACTGGCTGGACTGCGAAGGTCTTGCCTGCACCGGCTGGCCTGCGGAGGTCTTGCCTTCACCGGCTGGACTGCGGAGGTCTTGCCTTCACCGGCTGGGCTGCGGAGGTCTTGCCTTCACCGGCTGGACTGCGGAGGTCTCGCCTTGACTGGGTGGTCTGCGGAGGTCTTGCCTTCACCGGCTGGACTGCGGAGGTCTTGCCTTCACCGGCTGGACTACGGAGGTCTTGCCTTCACCGGCTGGACTGCGGAGATCTTGCCTTCACCGGCTGGACTGCGGAGGTCTTTCCTTCACCGGCTGGACTGCGGAGGTCTTGCCTTCACGGGCTGGACTGCGGAGATCTTGCCTTCACTGGCTGGACTGCGGAGGTCTTGCCTTGACTGGCTGGACTGCGGAGGTCTCGCCTTGACTGGCTGAACTGCGGAGGTCTTGCCTTCACCGGCTGGCCTGCGGAGGTCTCGCCTTGACTGGCTGGACTGCGGAGGTCTTGCCTGCACCGGCTGGCCTGCGGAGGTCTTGCCTTCACCGGCTGGACTGCGGAAGTCTTGCCTTCACCGGCTGGGCTGCGGAGGTCTTGCCTTCACCGGCTGGAAAGCGGAGGTCTTGCCTCCACCGGCTGGACTACGGAGGTCTTGCCTTCACCGGCTGGACTGCGGAGATCTTGCCTTCACCGGCTGGACTGCGGAGGTCTTGCCTTCACCGGCTGGACTGCGGAGGTCTTGCCTTGACTGGCTGGACTGCGGAGGTCTTGCCTTTACCGGCTGGACTTCGGGAGGTCTTGTACAAAAAGTGTTTTTTTAACGCCCTGATACACGAAATTCGATGGGGTGTCCAGATGATCGGAGTATAAGAACGTTGACCTTCAAATGACCTTCGGCTCACTTTTAACCCCGTATGTATCTTACACCCCTGGAATGGTAAGTTTTCCCGCATTTCTGCAACAAAAAGAGGGTTCCCATTCAAAAAATTCGACTTGACATTCAAATGACCTTGAAGGTCAAGCCCAAGGTCAAATTCAAGGTCACCATCAGATGCTCCATTCGATTTGCGGAAACTTTCGTATGGAAAGTTTTTTCCCAACGCCCTTAGTTTCCATGCTATGGACTGCCAAAGATCAATTTGACCTCATTTTACCGACTTGACCTTGAAACGACCTCTAGATCACATTTGACCCCGTATGTATCTTATATCGGTGGAAAGAGAATTTTTCTCTCTTTCGGTTTCCGCAATAAAAAAGGGGGCTTCCCATTTAAAAAATTCGACTTGACCTTCAAATGACCTTGAAGGTCAAGCCCAAGGTCAAATTCAAGGTCACCATCAGATAGCCAGCGAAAAATCCTACATCTTTTGTATGAAACATTTTTTCCGAAAATGCATTCCCGCTGAGATAACTGGCCGTCCCGGAACTTTTGGCACACCCTGTATACTATTCATATTAGTAGAGTGGGTGATAAATGGTTGGGAATAATTGTAGTGGGGGTGCTTTAGTGGTGGAAGATATGTATGGAAGGGGAAAGCTAGTGGTAGGGGAAAATACTTCTCTGAAGCTTGGAAACATAGTTTCTTACAATTTGATTATTTTTTTCCAAATCTGTAGAAAAACATTGGAGAAAACGTCTGAACCCAATACAAACAGACATGTGATGTAAAAACATTATGCAGTAATATCCACAGGTATCGGCATTTTGACTTTGTAACTGGTATGGGTTCCATCGAAATTTTCTAACATTTCTGCGTATACGATTTATGTGGTCTAGAATATAGGGTGGTTTACCAAAACTGTCAAAGTACCAACCATTCCCGATCTTATCAACATAAATTGACTTAAGCACATAAGCAACCGGTCTCGACTACGTCAGAGGTATCTGATCAGCTGGAAAAACCCCAACTCTATGATTTCAAAATTTTAAATATAACTTGAACTTTTAAAATTTATATAATATTGAACTCTATGATATAAAATTTAACTTTACAATTTAACTCTATAATATTAAACTCTATCTGTAAGAACACTAGGTGGTATTTTAGGATTGGAGTATGAAAGGTAAGTAAAAACAAGTTTGATACATTTAAATCTTTTTATTCATTAAAAATATAATATTTTCTAAATGTAATGATACAAGCTCATATATTACAGACATAACATCATGAATGGGTATTGATATCGGTATATCATTTTTTTAAATCAATATTTCATCATAAACTTTATCAGAATCAGGTATACCGAATTTTTCCGCATAAGTTAATAAATCGTCCTTAGAAAAATGTGTACATTTTGATGATTGCGATTCTTGCAATTTTTCTTTGAAATAATGACAAAGTGTATTAATAATGTATTCTGTTACATGTTACATCTAATAAAAATCTCACTCTTACACGTATACAATGTTTTAATATTTTTAGTCTATCAAAAGAAGCTTTTTTAAATATTAAACTACGTCGGTACTGCTTCGTTGGTGGTTGATCATTACTTGACATCTGTGAATCTTCTTCTTCCGCAAGTTCAAATGCCTTGTCACCATAGCTCATAATAAGTCTTATGCTAAAATGGCTAAAGGGTATCTTTTTATCCAGCATATCACCATCTTCAGTTTCAAAGAACTTATCAATAACTGGAAAATTTTCTTCAAATAAACGCCAGTCAGACACAGTAAACGGTATACCATCAAAGTCGTCACCACTAAGACGGATGAGAGGTAGAAATTCACCACCAATTTTCTTATTTTCTAGACCAATTGTAATTTTCTTGGTGTAAGATTTGTTTAGTGCGTACACCATCGACAGCAGCTGATGACAATAATATTTGGAAGCACTTTGTTGACCAGCCATTGTCTTGTATTTACGCTTGCCTTGACCAGCCATTCTTGTGTATTATTTTCAGCAGGAGTGATCGAGTGAACTAATGAATAGACTGTGCTAGACGCTCTTTTATACTATTCATACTGATGTGGAGGGGTTTTCTATTGAAAGGGGTAGGATAGTAGCGGTGATATGTTAGTAATGGGGCTGGTAATGGTAGCGGGGAAATGTGCCCCTATACAATTTTGAAACATAATTTTTAACAATTTGATCATTTTTGCGTAAGTTACAAGAAAAGTTTTCGAGAAAATGTCCAACTCCAGGTCCCACAGACATGTAATGTAAAAACATGAGACAAAAATAACCACATGTATCTGAAGTTTCACTTTGTAGTTGTGAATTCCATCGAAATTTTCTAACATTTCTTCGAATGCGGTTTATACGATTGGGTATGTACGGAGGTACACCAAAACTATCAAAGTACCAGGCATCACCATTTTTATTGACGTAAATTCCAACCCAATGCAAACTAGGTTTATCGTGACTTTGGGTGTTGAAAATAAAAGCTGTCGGTCTCGTCCAGACCAGGGGAATTTGATCTGCCGCAAAGACCCCACCACAGCGTGATCCGGAATTCGAGATAAAACCCGCTGAATTTGTATATTGTTCATCGCAGAGATTAATAGGTGGTTCAACTTCAACAGTTGGAGTTTTACCACGTGTGTTCAGCCACGTTTTTAACTTAGAGGCGTTATTCAAAGCACAACTATACTTTGAAAAATCGAATTTTAAAGAATGTTGCATGCAGTAATTACCAGATGCTGTAAGTTTGTGAAATGGCGGGCAATCTTCCTCAAACTTTAAATTTATAATGTGTCTTGTAGTGATCTTTCGTAAAATCGCCACTTTCATGCCACCACGAACATAGATATTGTTTGCTCTCTTACAAATTTCTTCTAGGTATTTGAACAAGACTTTTTCGGTAACACCTTGATCAAACCAATCCAGACCGTGATGGTTTCGTGTTAACCAATCGTTTTCTTTTCTAGCCTCTTGACATAGTATAGTTATTTGTCTATTCGGAGAAACAATCCAATGTCCTGTGAAATTTTGATTTAATGAAAGAACTGCCACCTCTTTTGGTACTACGCGGTTCTTATAATCTTTGGCACACTGTATGTCTACGACGATATCCATCTTCATAGTTTTGAACACATCAACGTGCGATCAACAACTGACACATCAGAAATATTTCCTAACCGTTAACCTTTACTCCCACTACTACTCCCCCCCCCCCCCCCACCATCTCACCCACTATAGTCCACGAGAACTTGACGTGACGAATCAATCTCAAGTATATTTTCATATTCAGCATAAATTATACAATTCACTGTACTGCTTAACGGATCATCAAAACGAACATCAATTCTTACACTACCATGTTTTACTAGATTCCAATGTGTGTCTTGATTTGCTGATAAATCAGGTGTTAAATCGAAAGCGAAAAGACAATATCCATTGGCATAAGCTTCGCGTGAAATTGAATTCCCCTCATTTAAATAATGTATACCTGTACCAGAAAATAAAGTATGATATGCATCAACATACATATTATTCGTTTTAAAAGCAGGTTGTAATGGTTTAGACGGTACTTGTACACCATCAATGTAGAGACACAAGTAATTTATATTGAAATTTTTAAAGTTAAACGGATTGAGGTTCTTATCACCGTTAAAAGCTTTATTTTCTACAAAACCAACAATAATTCTTTTTGGTAATTGACCTAAAATGGCATTATCCAGTGTTTCTCCATGAATACCACTATGCATTGTAATAGCTTTTACTTCCACAAGTGTGAGGGGATATTTAGCTGTTGTTTTCGAAAGTGCTTTTTCGTGAGCCAATATAATACTTGGACTAAGTCTGACACGACGTACAAAGAGAGCAGCTTCGGTGATTCGAGCTGTATAGAGCCCTGTAGGGTCCATAAGACAAAAACTATCTCGTGATCGTACGAGCCGCACACGTACTTCGACACCGTTAATTAATAATTTGTCTTAATTGAAAACATCACAATGCAAATATCCAATCATATCAATGTTTTTCTTCTCGCCCATAAGATTTCGACGACTTGTAAGACCTTCGTTTTCGTCATCTGTAGCATCCATTTTTCCAGGGGTGTCGGTGTACCATAGTGTACTGGTGAGATGAGATTTTTTAGCTGCAGACCCATAGTTTAATAAAGTTTCAATATATGATCGATAAGCGTAGGCGTTATTGGGTGGGGAAACAGGTTTTTGATTAAAAAACACATCAACTTGATTAAATATCAAATGCATAAAATTATTTACAGGACCAACATTTTTCTAGGTATTTTTATCTATAGTTTCAGGAGGTGTTACTGTTTGTGCGATAGTTACACGAATACTAAGCAGAGTATGTGCAAGATCGATATATTCACTAGTTCCCGGTATAGAAAACTTTATTGGTGACCCTTCAGTTAGTGAAGATATTGGCTTGTATTGAACATAATTTGAATTTTCAATCGTTGTTTAAGTAGGAGGTACACTAAATAAATTCACTTCAGATTGAAGACATGCACATGAACCACTATGTAGAAAAGCCATTATTCTTCAAAGATATCTCGTGCAGTACGTTTTTCTTTCAAAGTTTTCTTTTTATTGTCAAATTTTTTCCTTGTCTTAACTTTGGAATGTTTTCTACTTTTGGTGTTTACTGTATCAGAATTCGTAGTCGACTGTTGTTTCCGTGCCCGACGCTTAGTTTTATATCCTGAACCACTTATCAGATTATCCAATTCTTCGTCGGCTTTTCTTTTGAGATGTTTTCCTGATTTTCGTATATTATTGTGAAAAGATTCTTTAAAAGGTTTTTCATGTGTAATGTCATCTAAAATATTTACACCTGCTTGTAAAGCCTCTTTGCCAACAGCTTTTCCTATAACCTTACCACCTTTTTTTACAAACGGTAAAACACTACGATAAACACCTTTTAAAAAGCTTCCAACACCTTTTCTTTTGTCATAGATTTATCTATTGTGATATAATTATCGAATGGATCGCGGGCATTTTGGTTATCATAAGTTGCTTCAAAATGACCCATCTTATGCGGTTCTCTTAAAATGAAGTGTCACTGTCAACGTGCCTTAATCGAATGCTACAGGGTTTCCATCTTGGTCCTTTATATCTATTGTAATCGTTTGAAACGACGTAGATAACAATGGAATATACATTGGTGTGGTAAAGTTTTTAATCTCAATGCTATCATATTTATACTCGTTCATATTAAGAGGAACAGTACGTAAAAGGGGTGTATGAACATCACCTGTAATGTAAGGTTCACAAATATCACTATACACTCTTATTATAGACGATAAACCATTAATAAGGTTAGCAGGTCTTTGACCGACAACTGTACCCTCAATTTTTTCAAGATTACAGTTTCCAAAACCAATAATTCTCAAGAGTTTTTCAGACAATATCAAGCTATGAAAATTCGTGTCGCAAGTATCCTGACAACTTCGTTCAATTTCTATAAATCCTCCACGTTGTATTTTGAATTATAAGTGATTTTTCATATTAGGTAAATTATTTATTTCTTGTAAAAGATTTTCCATATCTGTGTAGATTCCTGGTGATAAGTGTGCAACAACATCCTTTCCTGTTGATTCGTGTCTCAAATCATGTGGTGAAAATAACTCAATTGTTTTTAGACAAACCATACCCTCATAGTTATCGATCGAAATATGTTGAAATGTGTGGGGTATTAGAATTTCACAAAGATCTACAGACCACTCACCATGTAAATAAATATTTTGGGGTAACTGTGTGGTAAAATGTGTTGTTTTGTTTTCAGGAAACACATACACACTGTTGTTACTAGATAATACGATATAAAATTGGTCTCTCATTATATCTTTTTCAAATTGTTTGCGGGAACCCAAGAATTAAATTTGTCAGGATAGCCTTTCCAACTTACAAAATATTTTTTGTTTTTCCCTCTACCTTTAGTTTTTAAAATCTTATCTATTTGAAATGATTCGGTATGCAAATCTTTTTGTACTCTGGAAAGTTCTTGTTCGTAGAAAAAACCTTCGATTGGTTCGCCGTCAAGATCTTCTAAAATATAAACAGGTGGTTGTCTCTCAGTAGATATGCGTATAATTCGGAACAATTCCAAAGTCGAGCCACTTTCGTATGCTTTCTTGAATACTAGTTTGCCACGACTGACACGTACCTTGTATTTAGGATATCGGATACGAGTCTTATTGTATCATTGGGCTAGGTTTTGGTGTGCTTTTGCGGCATTGTACAAATTAACTTTAGCAGGAACCATTTTAGTACCAGAATGCCAAGAACTATTGTAAGCATCAACAATTTTTTGTAAAATATCAACATATCTGTACGTGTTTGTATGAGTAAAATATCGCCATAATCGCCCCTTCAATGTTCTATTAAACCTTTTCACCACAGCCGCTTTAATATTAGGATTTCTAACCACGCGGTAATTTATACTATTTTTTTTAAACTTGTTGTATCTCTTTACCGAGAAATTCTTTACCTTTATCAGTTTGAAAGAGCATAGGGTGCTGTCCTTTACACTGTGCCAATATACGCTCAAAAGCTGTAGCGACACTTTTCGATGTTTTGTTACGAATTGGCTGAACCCATGCAAATTTTGATAAAACATCTATAACCACAAGTAGATACGTGTTGTCATCGTTATAGGGTTTTAATGACCGTAAATCAGCGAGATCTCCTTCTCACACATCAAAAGGGTTACGAACGTCATAAGTCCTATGTGGGAAATGACGGCGTACAGGTTTATGTAGAGTATAAGCATCCTGACTTTCAAACCATTTGATAATTTTTCTTACTCGCCCACCCGAAAGTACGTACTTTCGGCCCGCATCTCCGGGCCGAAAGAGAAACTTTCGCATCCTATTTTAGACCAACCGCGCGCTCTGATTGGCTGCCGAAATTTCCTGACCCGCGGCGCTTGAGCGCCCGCGCGCATGTCTGACGAAAGATGTTTGTGCGGTGTGAAGGTTAGACACGTACGAAATAAACAGAGGAAAGTGCACAGGTGACGACAAAAAAGAGTTAAATGAAATAAAAAGTGGTGTTGTTTGATCGTGGTCATTGTTTTTTCCTCTTGTTTCCTACACGTACTTTCGAGTCGTGTAGAAACAATTAAGTAAACGTACGGACGGAAGCGTTCGAAGAAATATGTTTGTGTGGTGTGAAGGTTAGACACGTACGAAATAGACAGAGGAAAGTACACTTGTGACGAGAAAAAGAGTTAGTTGAAATAAAAAGTGGTGTTGTCTTTTTTAATGAATGTGTTTCTGGTGCCCGCCCCGACCAGCAAAACCTCGGCTTCGCCTCGGTGTTGCAAATGTCGGGCGGGGATGAAACCATCTGTGTAACAGCGAAGATAACAGACGGGCAAAAAATCAGCTCTCCACGCCGGGTCGAAAGAAAAAACGGTCGGTAATATCGACTGAGCTACCCAAAGCGGCCGACAGAGGCAGTACTATCGAGCGGGTCGAAAGAAAAACTAACACTCAAACGTCTCAAACACAGCTAGCAGACGACAACGCAATTTTATCAATTATTTAACAATTACAGAACGTACTTTCGGCCGGGGAGTAAGAAAAATAGTATACAATACTTGGACCGGAAATTGGATGCCCTGGCCGTGCGTCATGACGCCCTCGGCTTCGCCTCGGGCGTCATACCACGCACGGCCCGGAAATCCAATTTCCGGCCCACGTATCGTAATGTACTATTTTTGCGATCATGTTTTTTACCAACTGTTTTTAAAAGGTTGTATGCACCTGCATAGGCTGGTGATTTCGGTGGTCGATAAAACAAATTATTTAAGGTTTTTTCCATTTATCTTATTCTTAAAATTTTTTAGTTTCTTTTTTATGTTTTTTTTAATTATTTTTTTAATGTACAAGGAAAACTTGCAAAAGTTATTTTACTAATCATACAACAAGTTGTGACCAAAGCCACACTTCTCTCGTTAGTTGTAGCTGTTTCAGACAACAAACGTGCAAAGGCACGCTTGGCCAGCAAACAATCAGCTTTGTTACGGTTACCACCACTGTTTGCATATGCTATATCATGTTCACGACAATAATCGTCAAATGGGTTGACACCTTTCTCACCTTTCGCTAACCTTTCGTTTAGGCGTGTACCAGGTCCACAAAAATGATACCCTGGAGCATGTATTTTAAAAGGTAAAAGATTGATTAAATTATCTACAAGAGTTGATTCGGGGTGTGTGATCAAATCTTCTTCAACGTTTACTCCAGGCGATCTCATGGAAGAATACGAACTTTTGTAACGTGCCTAGGTGTTTCTTCGGGACGTAATCTTTTTCTCAACTTTCTTGGAGTTGTTTTATCGGATTGTTTTTCGTTTGTTTCTTCGATATCAGACTGTTGAGTTTCTTCCTCGCTGCTGACAGATTGTGGAAACTATCTCCCAAATTTTATTGTTAACAATAAATTCTCGTGGTATACTTCCTTTACGAAGTGCTTGGGCAAACTGACCATAACCATTTGACAACGCTTGTTTTCTATTTCTCACAGTATCGTTAATCAAGTCTACTATGTTTCCACCTTTGACGATGCTGCCGTCTATGGTAATCTTACCATGAGCATCCCATGTGACATCACCAAAATCATGCAATCGTTGTAATAACTGTTTTGCTTTAAATTGAAATTTTGGTGGTACACAGTTTATTATGCTCTCATTGCTGTTTTCTTCATTGATGGCATCTTCGCCGACATTTACTTTGCCTACTTCATCGGTATCTCCGGGTACATTTACACTACTAGCTTGAAACTTATTTGTACTATCACTTTTTTTATAATACATAAAACGCTCCAATGCTTGTTGGTACATTGCATATTTTTCACGATCATCTTGAATTGAGGTCGAATTTATAATTTCGCTCATTTCTTTGTCTAGTCGCGGCGTAGGTGTACTCGGTGTTTGCATAGTAACCAATTTTTTATTTGATAAGCGATGATGTATGTTGTTTATACTTTCTTCAGGGATCAAAATCATTTTTCTTGCATGGTCCATAGTTTTATCACAGGTACCAAGATGAGTGGTAAACAAGTCTGGTATTTGATAATCAACTTCTTTTTATTTTTCAAACTTTGCGAAGAATCAGTTAATTTTCTTAAGAATAAAACGTACTTTTTCAATTTAATTTTATAGTTTTTGTTCAAAGACACGTTACCACGTAAAATATTTAAACCACATTCGCAAATGAGAATAATAAGTTTTTTATCTGCTTCACGTAATAAAGTATTTCGTTGATTGTTATCGAAATGAAGCAGAGCTTTTAAAGTATTTAAATTTTTTTGTCCAAGACGTTTGCGTCTACTCGGCCCCATTACAATCATATGACTGGTATATTATTCCCAAGTTCGCTACCTTTTATAGATTTCTTGGGAACATAAACATAGTGGTATTTATCAAACGGAAATATATTACTACGAAAACGACTATTATCATGTGTATCTTGGCGTCAGTCAAGTAATAAATAGGAGTGTGCCTGTTTAGTTGCATCAAGATAAGTCTCTTGTAGAAATTGTGGATTTTCAGGACACACTTGGCGCGCTAGATACTGTATCTGGGATTTATCCCTAGGGTTTTTGGAAATAACTATATAATTAGAGTTTAACGAGATTTTACGTTGGCCCTTGTGGAAAAGATTTTGTGTGATGAATATTACGCTTAAAATATTATGATGACTGCCCTTGCTAAAAAGATTGACAATAACACCACCCGAAGGCTCACGCATCAAGTCGTCTATAATTATCAATTTTGGTCTGGGGTCGTTGACAAAGTCTGAATTTTTGGGTAAGCCTTCGTGAAATTCTGCATCATCACCCAGCTCTTTATATGTTGATTGCCATTCGGAATAGTAAACTATTATTCGATTAAAGTGTACGTTACTCATACCATCTATATGTTTTAAAAAGTTTTTAATAAACATGGTTTTTCCACATGATGTGGGACCACAAACCATAGATGTCCAAGGATGTTTCCACCGTGGATCCATGACAAAAACTGTTTCGTTAAAGGAGATAATATTTTTTATAAGTCTCGAGGTTTGCGGCGGCGGCGGGCGGCGGCGCGCGTGTCACAAGCTGCTCGAGAAATCAGATTGCTGATGAACCGATAAGCTAATTTGAAGTGACAAGCTAATTTGAAGTGGTAAGCTAATTTGCAGTGATAAGGTAATTGAAGTAACAAGCTAGTTTGTAGCTACAAAACTTACGATAAATGCGTTCAATGAGTACCAAAAAGCTTAATGTGAGTCGAAAAGCTTAATGTGAATCAATAAGCCTAATGTGGATCGAAAAGGTTGATGTGTTATATCAAACTATTTAATGTACCTCTTGAGCCTTTCGCCACTGTCGCTACCACTTTCGATAGATTTATTTATGCTAAGTTAATTACTTTAAAATAGAGATAATTAAGAATCAAGCAGATTTTTTTAATTGAAATATAATTAATTTATTACGATCATATACCCTACGTGTCAAAGGTAAGGAAAAACGAGATTTTTGTTCATAACATGATCAATATCCTTCAAGTGTAAAGATGCAAGTTCATACATTAAAATATAGGCATTATCTATTAACATACTTAAATTATTTTTTTTCAAGATTTTATGTAACTTATTAACATTATGGGTATAAAATGTGCTTGTTATAGAATGTACATCATAAAATTTAAACTGTGTGTATTGTGATAATTGTTTTCTTTCTTGGAATTTCTCTTTCGTATAGTTACAAATTTCCTTAAATACATATTTTATATCTTTGCACGCATTTAACACATATTTAATCCTATTGTCTACGTTTCTAGAGATGTGTTTGAGCTGATCATAGATTGCTTTATTATACACCAATCTTGATTGAAAGCGTTTCTTCGTTGGTGGACAACCTCTATGATTTTTGTCTTGCGTTTCGTATATCAGCTCAAAAGCTTTATCAGAAAAACTTATCGTGAACCTTATGCTAAAGCTGGTACCACAATATATTTTTCGATCAACCATTTCGTTTCCTTCTGATTCAAAGAATTCGTCAATCCTGGGAAAACTTTCTTTAAACCAGATCCACTCGGTATGTGTAAGTGGTATACCCGCAATATTTTGACCACTTAGACGAACAACAGGTTCGAAATCACCACAGCCAATAACACGGCTTTCCAGACCAACTATAAGTTTCTTACAGTACGATTTATTTAATCCATACAGCATGGATAGTACTTGGCGACATTGAAACATAGAGTTTTGATTACTATTCTGAGCAAACATTTTTCAGTATTATCATGGTTTAACAAGATCCAAGATTGAAATGACAAATAATTAAAGCAGCCCCTTTATATATAAAGTATCCATAAACACTAACAATCCTTTCTAATCTTTGAGAATGTAATCATTTCTAGATTGAGTATGTATGTGTGTGTTTGTGTGTGTGTGCGTGCGTGCGTGCGTGCCTGCGTGCTTCGTGCGTGCGTGTGCGTGTGTGTGCGTGTGTGTGTGTGTGTGTGTGTGTGTGTGTGTGTGTGTGTGAGTGTGATGGTATGGTGTTACGAGTATTAATAAACCATTAAATTAATTATAGGTATAATGATTTATAAAGTTTAAATATTTTTTTTACATCATAAACCATATAAAAATCATTCTTAAAATAAGAAAAGATAAGTATTTTACAAAACTTTAAAAAGTATTATCATAATAATATATTTAAAAATACTGTTAAAGAGGTCATAGGTTTATAAGAAAATACGGTATTTATTTTTATGCGTTTTTATTCAGCTTCAATTTTTCAATTTCACTTTTTAATTCATTAATTTGATTCTGTTGCTGTCTAAACTTCCGCTCAAAATTTTGATTTAATAATAATAAATGCTTTGTAATTTTGTTTAATTGTTTACATAGATTATCTTTTTTTCTAAGTAATTTTTCTGTATGATGCACATTACAGTCAAGAATAAGTTTTATGTATTTGTTACTTTTTTCTAAGTCATCTAAATTTCTTAAATCTCTATTTATTGATTCAACAGTATTGAATAATGAATTTTCATTGGTCCAATGATCTTCGTCATATGCTTCGAGAGTTTCGACTCGTGCAATGACATTTAAAATTGCCATATGTCTACGAGTTTCATCGAAGACCATGTTGAAATCAGGTATCATCTAACAAGTTATTTTCCATTTTAAAATTCACCTTGTTACAATATTAACAATTTAAGAGAGAGTGGTAGTATTTAATACTTTAAGAAGAACTCACTTTAACGTGCGATAGAAGTATGTCTGGATGATGAAGTGTATTTCTACGATCACTCAAACCAAATTTTTATAAGTATGTAACAGTGAACTGGTTCAACTAATCTTTGATAGTTTCTGGGCGCAGACAAACTAAACTGTGGTGTAAATATCGTTTAAGACGGCTTATATACACACCAAAGAGCATGAAACTACGGATTTTATGGTGGGGACGGCATAAAAGATTGCAGAGCAACGCAGTGAAATTTTGAGGAATAGACACTTTTGAATTTAAAAAGTCTAAAAACATAATCGCAGCTTAATATATTATAATGAAAAATCAATGAAAAATTTTTTTAAAACACTCAAAATTATAAAAGATTCCATAAACTAATTTCTACGACTAAGTTATAAAATACGATAAATAGATGGATACAATGTGTAGTAAAACTATGTTACTCTGAACAGATATGAAAATTGATTGGGGTTGATCAGTACATCGATCGGCCTGTGATTCCAAAATAACACCAATAAAAAGAGAATGTTGCACCTAACAATAAAATACAATACCGCGAATTAATGTGAATGTAACTTTTCAAGATATCCGTACCAATACCTTACTAATACCGAATCAATAACAAAATTAATTGGTTAATGAAAGTTATAAATATGCCGAACTGTTAGAGGGTAAAGTGGGTAGTAAAAAAGTATAATACCGCGAGCTGATATAACCATCGATTAGACTGATCGATGATTAGAATGTATCGATAACGAAATCGATCAAGCAATGACGTTCCAAAACATCTTCATTTAAAAGAAGATATGGTATCTTATAAAAAAGTCTAATACCGCGAATCGATCTGACCGTAATTTCCGGTAGTAAATCGGCCCAATACCGTACCAGTACGTCGATCAGTGTACTAAACTCTCTCTATTTTCTCATCCTGCCTTGAGGTTTACGTAAAGGGGAGTTTGTGTACTTGGAAATCATAATAAATGAATTTTTATTACAGTTTTTTTCGCAGCATGTATCAGGAACATATAAGTTAAGAAAGTGGCACATGTGTGTAGTCATAAATAGAACATTATGTCGGGTGGTCAGTTCGCCATTATGACGGCCTGCTTGGCATAGAAACGACGACACCTCATTCGTTGCACTTATGATAAGAGTCAACCAACGAAAAAACTTCAACACAGTGCACATAAAGTAGGTGTAGCTTAACGTGTGCTAGTGGGATAGTCCTAATACAGTGGCTATCATTCTATTTTTCGTAGCTTTTTAATAAACCTACTCGCTCAGATGTTTCTCTGCTAACTTGGGTCGATTTAATTGTATATTAATATTAACTTTTTATGTATAATTAATAAATAAACACTTCCTCAGCATAGTTTTATAATAAATAAACAATAATGAAACATAAAATAATAATTTAAAATATTTCTCTGTAAAATGCTGTACAAGCACTGAAACAGTGCTTATATAAACTTTTCTCAAATTATTTATAAATTATTTAGATAATATAGTAGACAAATGTCTCTGGTATCGGCTGAGATTGAAAGTTTTCGTGAGAATAGTACATTATGTAACAAGTGCGGAAAGTAGGCATTCCCGCCACGAGTGTCGTTTGTCGCGCGAGCCGAAGGGGAGCGCGATAAAAGCACGAGTGACGGAACGCCTACTCTCTGTATGAGTTACGTATACTATTTTTCATCACTCCGTGTGGAAAGTTCGACTTTCGGAGGCTTAGCTCCGTGGGGAAAGAACTTTCCGCACGGAGCTAAGCCTCCGAAAGTTGAACTTTCCGCACGGTGCTAAGCCTCCGAAAGTCGAACTTTCCGCACGGAGTGATGAAAAAGAATTTTAGAGTATTCGCCAGGCGTAATAAGAGTAAACCGAGGGTTTTGTTCCATCTCTTATTATCGCATGATTTTAGAATTTACTTGAAAAATAATTCCTACTTCCTCCGCCATGTGTAATATGATGCAAAATCCAATTTTCCGCAAGTTTCTACACACTCTCAATGTAATAAGGGTGTAGCTTATCATCAGTTTTCGCCAACTTTTGAAAAAACGATGGCTAGAGCACCCTGCTGTCCGCCAGTCTGCTGTATGATTTTATTGGAGCAACACCTCTCTCTCATCATGGACGAAATGGCTAATTCGCCACCATTATCACCACCACCACCACCAATGCCGCTTGAAGAGTTTCAAGACATCCCCATCGACGACTTCATACCTGAGTCATGCAGGTGTTCCTCCAAAATCAGGATATCGTCCTACGACAACAGCGTGAAGAAGAAGAGCGCCGCATCCAGCTTGAAGAGGAACGACGCATCCAAATGGAAGAGGAAAGACACATTCAAATTCAGGAGGACGCCGCACTTGCTGACCTGCAAGACGACTTCGAGGATGAAGTTGAATCTGGCTACGAGTCAGATATATCGAGCGAGCAGGGAGAAATAGTGCAACAACAACAACAGCAAGAAATTGTGGATTCCGACATGGAAACTGTCGATAACAATCACGATGGTGGTGATGTTGATAGTGACGGTGATCGCGAGTATGTGGCAGAATACCCCGCGCAGATGCATGAAGTGGCGTTAAGACGCGCTTCAATGTTCGTCGAGATTTTCACAGAAACCTCGGCGCTGTGTTTAGGGAAGCGCGGAACAATGAAATAGCGTTGATGCGTGAGCAGCGACGGATAGTGCAGCAGGCAGGACGTCGACAACACCGCCAAGAATTAGTTGATGTGCCACGTCGGAACTTCGATTTTTGTTTCGGCTGCGCTAAGCGATTTTGGTGCCAAAGAAACCGTCAGTGGGCGCGTTGTAATGCGTGCGGGTTCTGGCTATGCCCAGATTGCAATGAAAATCCTGTTCATTGCCAGAATGAACAGGATCTTTTCTAAAACATTAAAACTCTGTAAATAGTCTAAAGTAGTGTATATTGTAGTGTAAAAGACAATAATAATAGAAGTTCCTATGAGTTGCATCGATAGCCGTATCAGTAGCAGCAGTTGCAGCAATTGTAAGTTTTTATATTATTTGTTTATTTTTTAAATTTAAATAAATATTGTTTTTAATAAATATTGTTTTTTTAAATAAATATTGCTTTATTTAAATAAATTCTCTCTCTCTCGTGCGTGCGTGCGTGCGTGCTTGTGTCTGTGTGTGTGTGTGTGGGTGTGTGTGTGTGTGTGTGTGTGTGTGTGTGTGTGTGTGCGTGCGTGCGTGCGTGCGTGTGTGTGTGTGTGTGTGTGTGTGTGTGTGTGTGTGTGTGTGTGTGTGTGTGTGTGTGTGTGTGTGTCGACGCAGGAGGAAGCTGCAGCTGCTCCCCACTACTACTACCGATGGTGGGGAGTTATAGCTCGTAGACGTGGCTGACTGCACGATCGTGTAGTTTGCCCGGAGCAGCGGGCCGTGTCAGACGGGGAATCTCTGAGCCGTCTGGCACTTGTGTGTATAGTGAGCGCTCTGAAGCAGCGAGCGCTCTGCGGTATGATTGGGGGGATCCGATCTCGTCTCTCTTCTCTCTCTCTCTCTCTCTCTCTCTCTCTCTCTCTCTCTCTCTCTCTCTCTCTCTCTCTCTCTCTCTCTCTCTCTCTATTTTTTATTTCACAGTGGCACTTTGGGGCACATGTAACCTAAGCTATTTCCCCTGATGGTGGGGTTTCCCCTCCCTCAGAGGGTAGTGGCTCAGGGTCACCCTGCATCATTACCCACCTGGTGGTGGGGGGTTCCCCTCCCCTCCCTCAGGTGGATAGTGGTGGGGGGTTTGTTTGTCTGCCCCAAAGTGCCACTATAACTACTGACTATTTCTTTGAGTAAAAAATATTAACACAAAAAAATCAGTTTTTCAGATGTATTCATATACTTTTTTATACTCCAACAAAATAAATATTCTTTCTAGAACTAATTAAATCTCAATTATATTATTTTTAAATTATTCAATTAGATTTGTAATTTTACGAATCCGTTAAGTATACGATTATCTTAAAAAATAAATTTTTTTATAACTATCTACGAAATGAATTTGTCTTTTTTTTAATAATACAATATGTCATGTAACAAAAATTATTAAATTATTTTTATGAAGATGGCTGTATTTCTTTTTCAACCAACTGACACATAACTCTTTGGAGTTTAGATGATGGAGCGGAATAAATGACTGTTCACGAACTACAAGCAAATATTTATTGAAGTACCAGTCATATATACAAATACACAGAACTTTATAAGTGGTGCGTGTGCACAGTTTGACGGCCATGACCGAAGAGAGCAAGAGCGGAAATCTTGCTTGTCTCCTCGCTCTAGTGGCGTTGCTGTAGCGCCTACTTGCGCTGCCGCTACGTAGGGGCTCTGCGCACTGTCCGAGTCCCCACAACTCTAACAATCTAAAAAAAAGAGATTTATGAACTTGACTATAAAAAATACATTTCTTTGCTTTTTTTGCTTCCTCCTAGAGGAAGCTTTGTGATAGTAATTTTTTAAGTTGTTGTAAAAACATATTATAATTGTTTTTCGAGGTGTTAGGAATCAAAATGCATGATTTTTGAAAAATGTCTGTGTGTGTAAGTGTGTGTGTGTGTGTGTGCGCGTGCGTGCGTGCGCGTGCGTGCGCATGCGCGTGTACGCCTGGATCTTAGCTTCTATTCGATCGATTTTAACAGGCCACGTCTCATTTTTTTTTGTATGTGATGGCGGGTCAAAAGTTCTTTTTTTGATTCGCCGATGCGTTTTTGTTTTATTTCAAATTTTCGATTTTCTCAAAATTGATATTTGCTTTTTAGGCACGGCCGATTCTCGGGAGAGCCTTATATTTTCACCAGAGCGAAAATTGTAACACCACAAAAACTAACAATTAACGGTATAAAAGTTATTTTTCACTCATAATTAGTTCATTTTAAGCCTTTTGCAGGATGTATGTATGTATGTACGTTCGTATGTAATAAATTTTATGGATTATCTCAGCGAAAAGTGAACAGATCAGTTCAAAATTTTTTTTACATACTCGTCTAATTATACGAAAGAGCTGGTCCTATATTGACCCGAATCGGTTGCGAATTACAAAAACGCCAGAGCAAATAAAAATTTGGTAAAAACGATTTATGGACATAATGTGCGCAAAATTAAATTTAAATAAAAAACCACGAATGATTCTGCTAAAACTAATAAATACACATCGTTTTCATGTTGGACACTTTTTTCTGACACCAATATTTTTAAAAATAATAACCAAAAACAGCTAAAAACCTTTAAAATGGTTAATATTTGGCTATTACTCGACAGGATTTGACTATACACAAAAATGTTAAATACAAAAGATATAGATAACATTAAAACAAATCTTTTTTCTATTTAACATTTTTATCTATAATTAACTCCTGATGACTTATTGTACATCTATGAAACTGATTTCTAACGCCTAAATACACATAAAATGGAAGTTTTTCGCATATTCTTGGAAAGGATTTGACTTAACGCAAAAATGTTAGATACAAAAGTTATAGATAACATTAAAACAAAACTTTTTTTTATGTAAAATTTTTATCTAGAATCCACTCTTGACGACTTAGACTTATAAAATTGATTTTTAACGCCTAAATACACATAAAATGGGAGTATTCGCATATTTTTCAAAAGGATTTGACTTTACACAAAAATATTAAATATAAAAGTTGTAGATAACATTGAAACAAAACTTTTTGCTATTTAACATATTTATGTAAAATCAACTCCTGATAATCTAGATCTATAAAAACGATTTTAAACGCCTAAACACATCTTATATACGGTGACCCATTTTAATCGCCGCACCCGGATTTCTCGGAACCTAAGCTAGAGGAAAATGGTTCAAACGAAAGTTATAGGGGACAAAGGGTGCCACATAATGACGCTAACGTCTTTGACCTTGAACTTGACCTTTGAGGTTATTTCAAGGTCAAAGTGGTTTTTTCATATGGAAACACCTAGTTTTGACCCCGGATTCGGAAAGAGCGGGAAATTCTACGTTCAAAATCATATTGAGAAATTTTTTCCAAGGTCATTTCAAGGTCAAATCTAGGTCAAACTCAGAAAAGTCCGTTTAAAATCGTTTTTTCCATGAACCACAGGCTAAGCTGGTTCAAATTGATCGTAGGCTTAATAGAGGAACCCACACACCCCAAACCCAAAACTTACACATCCTAGTAAACAAAACTCAAACTCGCAAATCCTAACCAGATACACTTCATGCCCTCACATGCTGAACTGATACACCCCGGTTCCACAACCATACCCCACACCTCCCAGTCTCACACATCCCTACCCTAAGCATGCTAATCCCATACACCCCAAACCCACACATCCAGAACCCTGAAAATTTTTTCTCAAGGGCAAAATGATTTTTTAACGGAAACTTTAAGATCGTTGAAGCTTCTGTTATAAATGTATTAACCTTACTTTTTGCGCTACCCAGAAACAACGACATGGACGTAGTAAGGATTGTTTCCTTTGGGGTACTTAATTAAAGTGAGTCCCCTTGCCTCTCACTGGTCGGGGTGCTTGATTATAGTGAGTCCCCTTACCTCTCACTGTTCGGGGTGCTTGATTATAGTGAGTCCCCTCGCCTCTCACTAATGTAAATAAATTTTTATTTAACCTCGAAGCAAGTGTTCGAAATTACGACCATTTGCTTCAAGGCACATAGTCAAACGCCTTTGAAAATGGCGAACTGTGTTCTGCAAAGTTTGTTTCGGAATGGCAGCGCATGCTCGACGAATCCTATCCTGCATATCTGCTCTTGTAGTGGATTGTTGCTCAAAAACAGCATTTTTTAAATACCCCCATAAATAGAAATCTGGTGATGTAAGATCGGGTGAGCAAGCAGGCCAGTTAAGCGGACCGCCTTGACCAATCCATCTGTTACCATAGTGCTCATTCAAAAAAGCCCTTACAATTCGAGCGAAATGTGGTGCTGCGCCGTCCTGCTGGAGCTACATTCTTCGTCGCGTTTCTAAATCAGCATCTTCCATCAATCCAGGTAGTTCATCTCTTATTAGCGTCAAATAGGTATGTTGCTTTACATTTGCTTCAAAAAAATAAGGGTCAATTAAATATCCATTGATAATCCCGCACCATACCATAATAATCCAACGACTTTGATGGTTTACAGTTCTGACCCAATGAGGATTCACATCAGATCAATAATGGCAATTATACCTATTCAGTTCCCCATCACTTTGAAATTGTGCCTCATTAGAGAAAAGAACAAAGTTAAGAAAGACTGGATCATTTTCTATCATTTGTAAAGCCCATTGGCAAAACACAATACGCTATTGGAAATGCTGAAACTGTAGCTCTTGAACCAAAGTAATATGATACGCGTGATGCTGAAGCACCTTCATAATACTTGAAAAGGTATTTCTTGGAATACCAATTTCCCTTTCGACTCGACGAGCGCTAATGTGTGGGTCAAGATGAATTATTGCAAGGATAGTTACAACTCGATTATCATTTTCATCATACTCATGGCGCCTACATTGGCGAACCACGTTTCCACCACGAGCTCTTTGAGTTAAACGTGTGATAGCTCTATCGTCAGGATGTCGTCTGTCAGGATAGCGTTCAGCATAAAGTCTTGCCGCACCACGATAATTATTTTGGCTTGCTCCTAAAACCAAAATCATATCAACGATCTCGTTGGGCGGATAGTCAGCCATTTCAGAGCCAGCTATTAATTACTATTAAATTTAAATAGTAAAATGGTATCAAAAATATTAATAATTATAAGGCTCGTCCGTATGCGATCGCGCCTAAAAAGGAAAAACGTTGGAAAATTATGGTAACTTTAATTAGCTAACTGTAATTGCCATAAATACTTCGTTTGTCACACTTTTTAATTTTAAATTTTAAAATTTTAAAATAAAATAATCCTTAAAACATTAAAGGTATTCAATTCAATAAAGCATTATTTCTTATTTTAATTGCAAATAAAACTAAAACATCCTTTTATTTCTTTGTTTTATGTAAATAATGTGAATTAGTAGCGTTCGAATTTCAAAAATACTAATTTTGATAACGTAATCATTAAAATCACATCTACGAAGAAAATAGGTTCCGTCAATGGTTCTTTTAAATTTATTTTTCAGGTTCTAGCAGGATAGTGGAGCACCACATTTCACGCTCATAATAGCAGCATTTTTTAAGAAACACTTTAGTATTAGATGGATTGGTTGAGGAGGTCCGGGGAAATGGCTTGCTTCTTCATCTCATACTTCACCATGAGATTTTCGTTTATGGGGGTATTTGAGAAATGCTATTTTTGAGCAACAACCCACTACAAGAGCAGATATGCAGGATAGGATTCGCCGAGCATGCGCTGCCATTCCGAGACAAACTTTGCAGAACACAGTTCGCCATTTTCAAAGGCGTTTGACTATGTGCCTTGAAGCAAATGGTCGTAATTTCGAACACTTGCTTCGAGGTTAAATAAAAATTTATTTACATTAGTGAGAGGCGAGGGGACTCACTATAATCAAGCAACCCGAACAGTGAGAGGCAAGGGGACTCACTATAATCAAGCACCCCGAACAGTGACAGGCGAGGGGACTCACTATAATCAAGCACCCCGTACAGTGAGAGGCAAGGGGACTCACTATAATCAAGCACCCCGAACAGTGAGAGGCAAGGGGACTCACTTTAATCAAGCACCCCGAACAGTGAGAGGCAAGGGGGCTCACTTTAATTAAGCACCCCAAAGGAAACAGTCCTTACTACGTCCACGTCGTTGTTTCTGGGTAGCGCAAAAAGTAAGGGTAATACATTTATAACAGAAGCTTCAACGATCTTAAAGTTTCGGTTAAAAAATCATTTTGCCCTTGAGAAAAATTTTTCAGGGTTCAGGATGTGTGGGTTTGGGGTGTATGGGATTAGCATGCGTGGGGTAGGGATGTGTGGGACTGGGGGGTGTGGGGTTTGGTTGTGGGACCTGGATGTAACATTTCAGCATGTAAGGGCTTGAAGTGTATGGGGTTAGGATGTGCGAGTTTGAGTTTTGTTTACTAGGATGTATAAGTTTTGGGTTTGGGGTGTGTGGGTTCCTGTATTAAGCCTACGATCAATTTGAACCAGCTTAGCCTGTGGTTCATGGAAAAAAACGATTTTAAACGGACTTTTCTGAGTTTGAACTAGATTTGACCTTGAAATAACCTTGGAAAAAATTTCTCAATATGATTTTGAACGTAAAATTTCCCGCTGTTTCCGAATCCGGGGTCAAAACTAGATGTTTCCATATGAAAAAACCACTTTGACCTTGAAATAACCTCAAAGATCAAGTTCAAGATCTAAGACGTTAGCGCCATTATGTGACCCCCTTTGTCCCCTATAACTTTTGTCTGAACCATTTTTCTCTATCTGGCTTAGATTCCGAGAAATCCGGGTGCTGCGATTCAAATGTCACCGTGTATAATCACTTTTCACTTATTATTTAACAGAATTTAATTCGAAACAGCAATATTAAAGAGCTATAGATAAGATCGAAAAAATCAATAAAACTGTCCAAAGATCATATAATTACTAAAATATAATAATAAGATATAAAATATAAATTGATGTTAAACAAAATGCAAAATTAAATGCAAACTAGAAAAATTAATTTTACGCTAATATCTACAGGCCTATCTGCTGAAACTAATTAAAAGAAACTTTTTACCTGTTGGACATTTTTTGCTACGAGCAATATTTACGAAGGCAACTGTGAAAAACGGCAAAAAAGGCAAAAAATGGTCGACTTTCAGTTACAACTTAACAGGATTTGACTTTACACAGAAATATTAAATACAAAAGTTGTAGATAACATCATAACAAAACTTTCTTCCCTTTAAGATTTTCATGTACAATCAACTCTTGATGAACTAGGCCTATAAAAACGATTTTTAATGCTTTAATATAGATTTAATATAGATAAAAATAGTCATTTTAATACGATTAAAATGACCATTTTTCGCATAATATTCAGCAGAATTTGACTTTACATAAAATGTTAAATATAAAAAAGTATGATAATCGTGGAACAAAACTTTTTCTTTTTTAACACTTTTATGTATAATCAATTCCAGACGAGTTAGACCTATAAATACTATTTTTAATGCTTAAAAATATACGTTCAATAGTCGATTTTCACTTATTGTTCAACAAAATTTGACTTTACAGAAAATGTTAAATACAAAATTTATAATAATAAACAAAACTTTTTCTTATATAACATTTTCATGTACAATCAATTCTTCATCACTAAATCCAGAAAATTAATTTTAAATGCCTAGATACACTTTATCATAAATTTTCACTTATTACTTAACAGAATTTGATTGTACGTACGTATTACAGTAATATTATATTTAGAAAAAGAAACTCTTCTGTATAAATGTATGTGCTGCGGTATTTAATATAGATATCGTAACATGGCAAAGTGTCATATATATATAGAATTTAATGAATATACTAGCTAACTCTGTCAGTTTTACAGTGTGTTCCAAAATAATTAGATAGGAAGTCTCATTAAGTAGTCTGCAAGACTTACCTATCTAATTGTTTTTTAGCACACTGTAAGACTGACAGAATCCGCTAGTATATACGTTACATTTTTTGTATAGAACAATTTGTCATCTTACAACATCTATATTAAATGCAGTACATACACAAGAGTTTGTTTTTGTAAATATATTAACAAGTATTAAAATACAATAAACCTCCCGAGGCGAGTTTTTATATCCTAGCTAAACTTATAAATTAATTTACTCAATAATAACTACCTTTCCCTACCGTAAACACAGTCACTGCACTTTTCAAATTTTTCCCCAGTTCTTATTATCTATCCCCTCACATCTTAAAGCACTGTCACTCTTAACCCTTTGAAGCACACATTTTTCTGTTTGAGATAATTCAATAAAGTTGTGTATACAAAGGCTTTTGGGGTCGCTGATAACGAATCTGACATTCGATTCCTGGAATTCCACGTCCAAGATGGTGGATTAAAAATGGCGGACAACAATTTCTTTCTCTATGGGCCCGAATTTATGAAACTTATTATTTAAACGGTTTTTAGAGCGCTGAAAACGAATCTGACAATGGATTACCAAAGTTCCGTATCCCAAATGGCGGATTCAAAATGGCGGACAACATATTTTATTTCTATGTGCCCGAATTGTACGAAACTTATTATTCAAAAGTTTTCTGGGGCGCTGAAAACAAATCTAACAATGGATAACGAAAATTCCGTATCAAAGATGGTGGACTCAAAATGGCGGTCAAGAATTTTTTTCTATCGGCCCAAATCTCACAAAATTCATCATTTACGGGTATTTTGAGGAGCTGGGAACAAAATTGTCCCCAGATTTTCAAAAATCAGTGTCCTACATAGCGAATTCATAATTGCAGGCATACATTTTTTTCATGCCTCGTACCCATAATGCGTCATTACCGCCCAAGCAGCTCGGACAAATTCGTTTCTACGGGTCTTGGAATTAACAATTTTCGTACCTTGTATGCGCGAGGTTTGTCGGTTCGATTCACAAATTGAGGCACGAGCGAAGCGAGGGCCTCAAGGTAATCGAGTCGAGCAAATCACGCGCATTGCGGCTGCGAACAATATTTTTTGGCTCGATGTCCAGGAGAGGTTCTACGAGAAGTTTCTAAGGGACGGAGGGCCGAAAAAAAATATCGCATGCTCCTCGCTTGCTGAGGCATTTTTGAGCACTCGGAACTTACTCCCCTCGCTCCGCCCGAGTCGCAAACTGTCCTGGTGCCCAAAAACACCTTGACGCGCTCAGGTAATATACTATTTAGTTTCTCCCAACAATTTTGTCATTCTTGGCGTGATCCAGAGCTAATGACGAGGAGGTGATGAGATCTAGCTCTATTTTGTTTTTTTTTTTCATGTTTTTGTTCTTTTTTTTTAAATTTTTTTGTTTTTTTTTTCATTTTTTAAAATTTTTTGTTTTTTTTTTTTTCATTTTTTAAAATGTTTTTCCATTACAACTTCATTTTTTCGCTCTTCGTTTTCAAGTCTCAAAATAGTATAGAATAAAGATTCCTCTATTTAGAAATGATTCTTTTTCTCCAAAACTAATTGTGAGTATCCATAAAAATTATTCATACCATGCTCGAAAACAATTACTATTTGTAGTGAGACATAATGGTACTTCACAAGTGACGCAAACCCATTTCGTTCTCTTCTGGCCGTTTTTCGCACTACAGTGTGAGTATCTCCTTGAATTACCCATATAATCAGGCATATGAGCTGCTTAGGAGTGCCTTTTTCCATTGATCCTTGAGGCTTCCATGTTTCATGAGTGTCTGATTGATTACTTTGACGTTTTCTACCCTTCTTAGTAGGAATTTTAGAGTCTACTAGTTGTTCAATTAGTAAACCTCGAAATTATTTCAATGACAAGGCTGGTTCTAAATTCTTTTTAGTGTATAAGATGTATGTATTAGTGTATGTATTAGATACTGTAATGTCTACAAAATGCTAAAATTATCGTAACCACCATCTTCTAGATTTTCTGTCAATTTTATAGCAAGCAACCAACCGATCAGCATAATCAACATAACCCACATGATCATTATAATCTCAGTACAAAAGAGGGCTATTTATGAAACACACAGAACCGTCCTTTTGTCTGCGATTGACAACTGTAGTTTCAGAAGGATCATGATAGTTGGACAAGAAGAAAACTGGTGTCTTCTCCATCCATTTGATCCACGTCAAGCCTGTGTCAGACATTTTGAACTTAAATTCTCCAGACTTCAATTTTTTATCAGATTTTCCACTTTTAGGCAAAC
The DNA here is from genome assembly GCA_036365515.1 of Torymus aiolomorphi. Classification (NCBI taxonomy): domain Eukaryota; kingdom Metazoa; phylum Arthropoda; class Insecta; order Hymenoptera; family Torymidae; genus Torymus; species Torymus aiolomorphi. The sequence goes on along the minus strand of CM070873.1, from coordinate 103,445,107 downwards.
TAGTGCGATTTTGTCTTACCGTACCTCAGGCAAAAATCTGATATTTTTCATTAGTTATCATTAGTTCAACTACAGTAAAAAAAGTATCGAAAAAAATTTGATGATTGCCACCTACGAGCTCACGTGTAAGATCCCTTACAACTCTATATCCTAATCCTTTTTCAGTGTTTTCAGCCTTGCCAGTGTATATTTGGAATTCACAAACAAATCCCGATTCATCTGCTCGGACCCAACACTTATATCCTCGTTTGATTGGTTTGGCTGGCATATATTGCTTTATACTGCTTCTTCCCTTGAATTTGATCATGGATTTATCAACTGATTGATTTTTTTCGGGTCTCCAACTGTTTTTTAAACTCTGAGAAAGCTCGTTCAGAAGAGGTCTCAACTTATACAATTTATCGTATTCAGGCTCCCCTTTTATTGGTTCCTTAGAACTGTCATTGATGTGAAGATGCGATAAAAGGAATCCAAAACGATTCACGGTCATGACAGAAGATATGTAAGGGTCATGCAATTAAGGATTGGTACTCCAGTAATCTCGGTAAGAAGATAGCTTTTTTATACCCATTTCAATATTGATGCCCAAGAAAATTTTGAAGTCTTCTTTTGTAATAAAACTCTGCTTTGACTTTTTTTGAGTAGCATATAAATTCATCTGTTCTACAATAAGATCGAGAAGATGCTCAGGAAACAAATGAAAGAATATTTTTGATGGAGTATCAACAGAATCGGGAATATTAGGCCTAAAATCCTTGGAGAATAGGATATCTGGTCTAGGTTCAGATACAGATTTCCAAACTCCATGTTCTGAAGGTAGTTCAGTATCTTCTTTATCTGACGTCTGAGCATCTAATTCAATATTATCCAGTGTAGGACTAGATTGTTCTGTCAGTATTCTCGGAAGAACCTCTTCTTCATTGTCGGAATTGCCAAATCCATCGACGGATTCCGAATCACTCGGAATATAAGTTATCACTAGTCTCCTTCTTTTTCTGCCCATATTTCTGACTATCAGAATGTTATTGTAGTAGAGTTACGATTGTTGAAATCAGAGTACTCTGTGTCTTTATTTGTCAAGAATGATACTCAGTGTTAGTAGTGAATTTTATTCAACGCAAATCACATGTTTCTACAATCACATTATTATTCATATAATATCGAAACAAAATTATGTATTCTACAAGCAGATCGTATTTGTAACGTGGATTTGTTATATATTATCAATATATTATCGAAGTATGAATTGTATCTTATATTGGGTATTATAAGTAATTTTTGTATATTATTCTGATTTATCAATTTTTATCATTTACATTTTTCTTCCTAATTAAAATACACTCCCAGAATCAAGAAATTTCGAAGAGTCCGACTTTATCCAACAGAATCCGGAATTAGTGATCTTAGAAAACCATCAGAGACTATAATAAAAAAGATTTTCTACCCTTCAAAAATATTGATTTCTCAAATTTTAATTTCGGAAAAATTTGCAATATAATCATCATGATTCGATTTAGAGTAAGACTCATATGAAGATAAGAAAATTTCCTAAATATTCAGAATTACTCAAATTGGCTATTTTGAGTCAATTTTTTTGAGCTTTCGGAGCACCTAATTTATGAAAATAGTTATTATTACAACAATCAGATCTTATTCTATACAGTCAGGTCAGAATCCAACGATTATGAATTTAGAAATGTATGATGCTCCGATTTTCAAATTTTTGTCGTGATCATCTTACTCAAAAAAATTCAAACAAGAATACCGAAATCTAAGAAATAATAAATAATTGTATGATTTTCAGTGAAAATTCTAAGTCATTGAGTTTTCGGAAATCGGATTTCAGACTTCCACAAAAAAGTTTTTAGATCTATAAACAATAATTATTTTCAGTTATAAATTTTTAAAATATAACTTTAGGAAAATGGAAAAAGACGATTATTTTAATATTTTTGATCGATCGTTATTATTTTCACCCAGCCAACATCTACAAACTAAATTTCAAAATGAACGCTACCTAATTGTGATAATTATAAATATTTCTGCGTTCTTCCAACCCGCCTTCTCGAAATGCAGATAAAAGTGGAGATTAAAATTTAGGTTTATTTAAAGAAAAACTCAAGGTCTTTTGTAGACCATATGTCCTAAAGCCGATCATTCACGTGATAGACTAATGTCAGATTTGTTATCAAAGACCACAAATAGTATATAATATTCGGATTGCAAGGAAATTATTTCAAACTTTATAGCTGCTATTTTGTATCTACCATTCAGAATTTCATAAATCTGGCTTTAGTCTAATCAGCGACACTGAAAATTATTCTATACGGATACTGTTTGAAAAATTCCGGAAAAATGAGAAATCAAATAGATTTTTGTACTTTTCAACCACTATTTTGAATTCGCCATTCCGAATCCCACTAATCTGATTTCAAATTCATAATCAGTGACCTTGGAAATTATGTGTACAAATTTACTCTGAAAAATCTTGAAAAAATTAGAATTCAATGAATTTTCGGAGTCTTTGACCGTCATTGTGCATCCAACATTTTGAATTTTATAAATTGAATTTCAGGTTCATAATCAGCGATACTAAAACTATAAATGAGAAGTTTTCTAAAAAATTGGAAAGAAAATATAAAATCATATGGCTTTGTACTTTTCGACCGCCATTTTGAATCCGCCATCTTAAATTTTGTAAATTTGTTTTTAAATTCATAATCAATGACTTTGAAAACTAACATACACAGATTTCGTATTTTATTTCGAAAAATCTTGAATTAAAGCGGATTTATGTTAATTTTTATATTCTATGACCGCGATTTTATATCCGCCATTTTGTATTTTCGAAATCTGACATCAGATTCGTTATCAGCCACCCCAAAAACTATAGTATACGTATTTTCAAAAAAAAAAAATTTTGAAAAGTCTAGTCAAAAATGAATTTCTCCGAAAAAATCACAGTTTTTTCATATATGTTTGTTTATTAACAATAAATAATATTTGTTCAAGGTTAGTACAGTTTTTCTTCATATTTCTTAACATCTGAAGAATGGACAAATGCAAAAAAAACGAGTCTAAATCCGTTAACTAGAGGATAACTTACCAAAAAGTGATTAAATCAAATCGGTAACCGGAGTTACCGCTGTGCTTCAAAGGGTTAAAGCACTGCTGGAACTTCAGAGGCAATAAAGTAGGGCTGGCTGATCCAGGTTGACGCTGCTTGAAGGACACTGGTCTGTCGAGCAGGATGATATAACTACTGGTGGCCTCATCATCTGGGAGACGGGAAGGACCAGTGGAGATCTTCACATGTTATTTCATTGCTAGAGATATACTCAACCTGAGGGTCGACCAAGGCAAAAGCCGCAGATAACACTGTCAGTAATCTGGGAGCCAAACAGCGAGCATTGGGCACCTAAAAACTACATATGGCTAATAAGTAAATAATCCAGACAACATTATCACAGCCAAAAGACAGTCTGCAGCAGTGCTCGTCGTTTACGCCTCTTGCTGCCCCAGATACCTGCAACAAGAGAAAAGTATCATCAGCCCACCCATCAGAGAGGTTAGAAACGAGAAGGGCTGACCAAGAAATCTGCTTCCGCCATCGACTTCGCTTCTTTCATACGAGTCACCATCAATCGATGAACACAACGAGAGGGATGACATCGACCAGGACGCCGTACTACAGCAGCCGCTGTCATCGTTGGGAACGCCGGAAGCCTGCAGGCACTGCGATTGCTTGTATCACACACAAGCGCGCGCGCACGCGGACGCCGCACACGGCCACACGGGTATAGCAGGCTATAGTAGCCATCAGCTGCGATAGTAGGTATACTTACTTCGCGTGGCCGCTGATGCTTGTGGCGCTAACGTCAAGGCGCAAAGGCAGAAAAGAATAGCTAGATTGCTGTGGCCGAGAATGCCGCTTCAGTCTTAGTCCTGCGGGCCTTTTCCTTCTGCTCCTCTCCTTTTCGCCGTGTTAGTGTATGTGTGTGCGCCGCAACCCGCAAGTATTTTTCGTAATTGAAATTGTACACATCATGTAGTTAGGAACACCCGCGAAAATTGTTTTTTTTTTATATAGTTAACGTTTCACGCAACGCGTTGCGGGTGCAACTAACGTCCGCTTTTCGTTAAAACTGAATAAAGTTTACCATACCTAGTATCTGTTTTGTATTAATTTTGTACAATATTTTTTTGTGCAATCAAATTCTGGTTAAATAAAACTCAAAAATGATTTTAAACGCTTAAATGTATCAAAAAATGCGAATATTTGGCTATTACTTTACAGGATTTGACTTTATACAAAAATGTTAAATACAGAATTTGTAAATAACATAAAAACAATTTTTAATACCTAAATACAGATAAAATGCTCGTTTTTTTCATATTATTCAACAGTATTTGACTTTATACAAGTATGTTAAATGTAAAAGTTGTAGTGTGCGCCCAAAAATTCTACAGTAGTTTTGCATGATACATTTTTTTCAAGATGAGTCCGCGTCGCGAGAGTCGAGCACGCATTATTATCGTTTTTAGTTGTAATGGTCTAATTCTGTAAAATCGATTTTGAATGCCCAAATATACATAAGCAAGAACTGTGTGAAAGTAACGCATACTTATTTTTATTTAAGATTTACTACAACAATATTTATACCTATGATACAAATTATGAAAACAAAATGTCACAAATTTCACAATTGCAAAATTATAAGGTTCTCCTGAGTATTGCGGTCGTGCCTATTATGTAAAAACGAAGTTTTTACGTAACGAGGAGGGGGGCGGCGAGCGAAGTGAGGAGCAGGTGTGTGTGTGGGCGGGAGGGGAGGGAGGGTTGGTCTGCCCAAGGCACGCAGGGGGGTACAGCCTCCTAGTTTTTAATGAGATATTTGAATCTAATGGATAGCATTCGAAAGAGTATTAAAATACGTATATTTTCTAAACAAAAAAAAAAATTTCTCTAGTTCTCACGGTTCTTTTGTTATTAACAAAAACGTTTTTTTTTAAAAAAGCTTATAACTTCTAAACTAATTTCAATCTTTTTGAAAGAAAATCATGATAATGCAGAATATAAATAGTATAATCGTTATGCAGAATTTAAATAGTATAATAGTTTTTAAGAAAAAAATTGAAATATGAAAAAAATGAGTTTTGTATGTCCAACGATTACGGGAGTAAAATTTGCTTAATCGCTTCCAAATTCCTTGTAGAGGTAGATTTTGGATAGCTCTCGGTCGAGTTCTTTGGGTAAAATGATTAGTCCAGAAATTTCAGAAATATTTGAGGTTAAAATTTTTTTAACCTTTTTTTCAAATCGTAATTTCTCGAAAACGACTCCATGTATCAACTCCAAATTTATAGAAAATTTTATATGTGACATAGACAATATATGTGCTAGTTTTCATCTAGATCGTACGATTATTTTTTGAAATATTTGATTTTGAAAATTTTCGTATTTTACAAAGTCATTTTCTTTGTCGCATGATAACTAGAGAAAACAAAAATTGGTTTAATCATGTTGAAATTTTGTGGAGATGTAGAGTTTATATATTATCGTATAAGTTCTTTAGGTAAAAGAATTGTCTCATGATTTTTAGGGATATTTATGGTCAAAATTTTTTACGGTTTTTTTCAAAATTGTAATTTCTCAATGACGACTTCATGATCTAATTTTTCTATAAATCTAGCTAATTGACTATCTAAGCTCTTGAAAAAAGGAGCCATGTCAATGCAGAATAATCAATACGAATAGAGAAAGGCCTTCCACATAAATAATAGTGGAAATTTGGACTGAATCTACTACTGCTAATAATTCACGGCGAGTAACACAGTAATTTCTCTCAGATTTAGTCAGAACGCGGCTGTAATAACTGTTGCTATTCCCTCTTGAATCCGTGACAAAACCGAACCTATTCCATGATCAGAAGAATCTATCCAAAATGAAAGGTAAATCTGTACGAGGAAAAGCCAGAATGGGTAGAGTTGATAAAACTTGTTTTAAGTGTAAAAATGATTTCCGACAGTCATCTATCCAATCGAATTTAGCTTTCTTTTCAGTTAATCGATCAGAAGTTTAGCAAAAAAAGAAAATCCCATAATGAAGATTCTATAGTAAGAACATAGACTTACGAAACTTTTTACGTATTTCTAACATGAAGGAGTCGGCCAAGTAACCATAGCCTCTATTTTCTTAGGATCCGTATTTTTTTCTTTTTCTGAGACAATGTGCCCTAGGTACTAAATCTTGCGTTGAAAGAAAATGCATTTTTTCCTATTCAGCTTCAATTTGGCATTTCGGATTCTTACAAAAATCGTACGCATATTATCTAACATCTCGTCGAACGATTTAGTCATAACCATAATATCATCTAGATAAATTAAACAAATATCATTTAGAAGATCTCGGAGTATTTTCTCCATCAATCGTTCAAAAGTAGCTGGATCATTGCATAGTCCAGAATCCATAACGATGAAGTGCCACAAACGATTACCATTTGAAAAATCTGTCTTCTCTATCTTCTGGGCAAATCTTAACTTGCCAATACCCGCTTTTATGACCTAAAGTCGAGAACGAAGACTTAGCAGCTAATTTATCTTGTTTGGTCAATTCTAGGTAATGGATATGAATCTTTAATCGTCCTGCCATTTAATTTTCGGAAATCTACGCAAAATCTCCAAGTGTCATCCTTTTTCTTTTTCAATACTACTAGAGAACACCAAGACCTACAAGATTCTTTGATAACCCCTTATTTTTTCATTTCATTAACCATCTGATTAATCTCTGTAAATGAGAAGGAACAGAACGAACCGTTTGTTTGATAGGACGAGAATCACTAAGTTCAATTTTGTGTTCAACGAGATCACACTTCCCTGCAACATCATCATCTTCGAAAATATCCTGGAAATTAACTAAAAGCTGGGCAAATTTCTCTTTGTGTGATGAATCTAAATTTCGGGAATGATCTTCAAAGACATCTTTCAACAAATCTGGTCCTTTTGATTCCTTAGCCCACTCCATAATTCTACAGTATTACTTTCAATTGTGCTTTGGGTATTTCGGAAAATTTTGTTTATTGCCTCTGTAATTCCAGTTTTACTCAAGAAATCGCGTTCAAGTATACAATCGTCAGCAATATCTGCAACAAAAACGATCATCTGAACTGAATGGTGGCCTAAATAAATTCGAACAACTGTTTTAAACTTGACAAGAACATCTTCACCAGTGGGATATTTTAGATTTGGCCCATCAAGGGGAATCCAATGACAGCGTAGCTCAACAAATTTAGAATTTAAAATCGTCACATCTGAACCTGAATCTATTTTCACAATACATGATTTCTTATCTACACTGCCATCAAACCCGAAAGTCTTTAAATTTCGTAGAACACTACAAACACGTGTGTCCGAACAATCAGATTCAACAGCATCGCCATTAGGAGCTTTTTTATTGAATGTGAAACTCTCGCTCGACTGACAGTCTGTCCAAAGGGAGGTCCTGCTGTGTTGTCGAATGCACGGGCAAGCTATGATGCTAGAAAGGTTGGGAGGGTACACTTCGAAATAAAACAAAACTCTCACTCATACACAAGATACAAGATTTTCCCATTTATTAAACTAAAATACAATCGCTCTAAAAATCTGATTGATAACCAACGCTCTATACTTCACGCTATTTACATGGCATTTATTCTCATCCCGAAACTATTCGTGCCGCGCTTCGTTGTCGCCACCTTCGCCCTCTCTTTCACCCCTTTCTCCCTCTCTCACACTCCGCCACGCAAAATGCCGCCCGAAAGTTCAAAAGCGAAAACCGAAAACTGCCGCTGCCGGATTCCAAGAATCGCCGCGCACCCAAAATGCTCTCTCCACCATCGCCGTGCACGAGGCCGCGCAAAACTCTCGCGGGAAGCCGAAAATTGCCGCGGCGCGATTTCATGAATCGCCGCGTACACGAAACTCTCTCTCCACCGTCGCCATGCACGAGGCCGCGCAAAACTCTCGCGCGAAGGCGAAGCACCGCGGCGCGATCCAACGAATCGCCGCGCGCAAATCTTTCTCTCTTTCTCTGAGTCTCTCTCTCTCTCTCTCTTTCTCTCTCTCTCTCTCTCTCTCTCTCTCTCTCTCCGTCTCCCCGAAACCGCTGCCTCCGTTGCCGCGATATCGCCTCGCTGTCGCCCAGGACCACGCCAGCGCTCGTCGCTTGCACGCCTTCCCCTTTGCACGCTCTCTCTCTCTGGCTCTCCCTGCCTCTCTTTCTCTCCTCTGCTCTGCTCTGCTCATCCTTCCTCTCCTTCTCGCTGCTCGGTACCGCTCCTCCTCGTCGTCACTCACCCGCACTCCATTTGCCGAAAGCTCGTGCACGTGCTCCTTGCTCTCTCTCTCTCTCTCTCTCTCTCTCTCTCTCTCTCTCTCTCTCTCTCTCTCTCTCTCTCTCTCTCTCTCTCTCTCTCTCTCTCTCTCTCTGCCTCTATTTCTGTCTCTCTCGCTGCAAAGACCCGATTATCCCGCATGCTGGCAATTCGCAATCTCCCCACGTTACCACATCGATGGTTGTCTGCCTGCTCGGTGCTGCCGTTCTTCCATTCCGCCGCCGCCGGTGAGTTGCTGCCACCTCGCTCGGCGCGGTAGCTGCTCATGATCGCGCGAGTTTCAAAGACGCTGCTAACTCTCTCTCTCTGTCTCCACTATACTTACATATTTACCCGTAATCAACCCATGGCGACCATATCAGCGTCAATATCCGACCGAAATCTCGCCGCTCATACACCGAGGCAGAGCACATATATAAACAAAAGAATAGAAGAAAAGGCATTATTAATAATTCGTCCTACGTACCCTTTCATACCCAGATGACACGAGTCGAGAGAGAAAAGGGGGCGAGGATTCAAAATACATCATTACAAAGTTTAACACAATTTAGTTTTCCTGATCTGGACATTGAGAGCGTGTGAGCCCTCTCTTATGACAGCCCCAGCACTCAAGATTTTTTAACCATTCTTGTTGATTGAATGAGTGATCTTGTTTCTCAACGTCTTTACCACTAATCTGAGCCTTTCCCAAAGGATTTTGGGTGTTTTGAGAACCTTTGGTATTCTGTTGGGAAATTGAGTTCCTATTCTGCTCCTTAACTTTTACTTCTAAAGCTCGCGCAAGAGCAACCTTAAGAAAGGTTATGTGCTCTAATTGAAGAGTTTCCCTAACTCCCGTATTGCAAATACCATATTCATTCAGGATATGTTAACGTTGCTAACTTCTCTACATCAGCTGCTAATGTAAGAAGATGCTCTCCCGGCTTTTGCCATCTATTTTGGAATAAAGAGTAACTACTTGATGCTAAATATTCCCCGAAATTTGCCTCTAACTTTTCTAACAGAGTCTTCAAATCCAAAGTCTCAATGTCCTTAAAGCTACTCAAAACGCTTTTCGTCTTACCACGCAAAGAAGCAGCTAAAGCTACCATTTTTTTGTTATCATTCCAATTGTTAGACCTTGCAATTAAATTGAACTGATTCAAATACAGCGGCAGAGGAGCCATACCATCATAAATATCAGATTTTAGGTTATAACGAAACCTTAAAGCGACTGGTGTAACCGAATTTTCAATAAGTGATCCATTGTTTCCAAATGAACTATCACCTAACTTAATTATCTGTGTGTTCCTGTTACTTGTGTATACTACGTTTATTGTTGATGTTGTTTGTGTGTTAGAATGTGGAGTTGTACTCATCTGGTTTCATTTTTGACGAAATTGAGCAAGTTATTCTTGGAGAGAGAGTCGCTCTACCCGTATTTCATCGATGGTACGCTGACGCTCGATTACTTCAACGTCACGTAACCGCAGCTCCGCGGTGAGGTGTTTTTTCTCGTTGCTGCAATGTTGTAGTGTCGCTTCAAGCTGCTGACGTCGTTGATGCTCAACCTCAGAATCAGCTTCCAACTTTTCGAGTCGTTGTTGGTAAATATCCATTTGAGTCCTAGCCTCATTAAGTTCCAAGAGGGTATCATAAAGAAGAGTAGGCTAGAGAATACCGACCGTGGTGAGAAGTCAGTCACCGTCGATGAGTTTTCGGTCATCACGCCCGCATCAGTCACCGAGTATGCGCCAGTCGTCGAGCGCGACTCGTCAGACGAAAAATTGCAGGGGGTTAGGAGTACCTGTTGGATGTTCGCTTAAATTTTCTACAGCAGTAGCAACGGCCTCGGCATCGGCGATGTTGGCCGCAGCAATTTCGGTAGCAGCCACTTCAGTGGCAGCAGCTTCGGCAGCAGGCTGTGCTCTGGTCCTCGTCTAGAAAGGTGTTTTCGCTGACTTCTCAAATCTCTCCATTTCGTTTTCAAAATCCCGGACGAGCCCCTAAAATTATATAATCACACATACAAACAATAAATAATAACAACTATTTATAAAGAACACGAATGTAATTTTGTTCAAGATCATAAACTCAAAAGATAAAACGTATCATCAACAAGCTCTCGAATCAACTAAACTGAACTGAATCGAATCGGGAACATCAAACTGATCTTAGCAACTCTTTCGTTCTTCTCATGTTCGATGATGGTAGTCGAACACATAACAGTATATTTATATATATAATCCTATATTATATAGGCGTTACCGTTATATTTGAACGCAGTCCCTCCACCGTCCTCTCCACCCCCCTCCACCCTCCTCCACTGTCTCCTTCACCGCTCTCCACCGTCCCCTCCACCACCTTCCACCATCCCCTCCATCGTCTCCTCCACCGCCCACCATTGTCCTCTCCACCACCCTCCACCTTCCGCTCCACCATCCCCTCCACCGTCTCCTCCAACTTCCCCGCCACCGTCTCCTCCACCGTCTCCTCCACCGTCTCCTCCACCCTCCCCTCTACCGCGAAAACAACCATCATTGAGGTATTTTTGTAGGCTGTGTTAAGTGAACATTCGATGAAGTAATATGTACATACTCAACGCTCAAGAGAAGCTTACAACTCAGAAAATTAACTTCAATTATAAATTCGAAAAAAGCTTAGATTTTGCTGAAAACTGGTATAGACGGGTTTCCGAAATCGCTGATCATGATTTTTCATGGTCGTTGATCACTATTTTGTTATCAGACTTTCAAAATTCAAAATGGCGGATCCAACAAGGTGGTTAAAAATTCGAAAATATCTTAGGTATTTCTCAAAGTTGGAATACAGGGGTTTCTAAAGTCGCTGATCATGACCTTGCTGTCGGAGTTTCGAAATTCAAAATGGCAGATCCAATATGGCGATTAAAAGTTCAGAAAAAGCTTGGATTTTGCTCAAAATTGGAATTCATGGGTTTTCGAGGTCGCTGATCACAGGTCTTGATATCAGAATTTCGAAGTTCAAAATGGCTCTAAAAAAATCGAAAAAAGCTCAGATTTTGTTTAAAATTGGTAGGCAGGGGTGTTCGAGGTGGCTGATCAAGTTTTTTTATTGGACTTTCGAAATTCAAAATGGCGGATCCAATATGGTGATCGTAAGTTCAGGAAAAGCTTGAATTTTGCTCAAAATTGGAAATCGTGCGGTTTTGAGGTCGCTGATCACGATCTTGATATCAGACTTTCGAAATTCAAAATGGCGGTGAGAAGTTCGAAAAAGCTTAGATTTTGTTGAAAATTAGTATACATGGATTTTCAAGATCGCTGATCACGATCATGCTATCAGAATTTCGAAGTTCAAAATGGCTGTAAAAAATTCGAGAAAAGCTTAGATTTTATTTAAAATTGGTTTACGGGGGGGTTGCTGATCAAGTTTCTCTATTAGTCTTTCGAAAAGTTGGAAAAGTTATTAGAGTTGGAGGAAAATTAGTATACAGAGGTTTTCAAGGACGCTAATCAAAATTTTACCAATGGACTTTCGAAACTCAAAATGGCGGATCCAATATGGCTGCCAAAACTTCGAAGGAAGCTTAGATTTTGCTTAAAGTTTGTATACGGGGGTTTTTGAGGTCTCTGATCACGATTTTGCTATCAGACTTTCAATTTCTAAATGCAATTTAGACCTCACCATTCAAAAGAGCACACTCGTATATAGTGAAATACATGGTTTTGGAGTCAATATTATTATTTTTTTTTTTGAAAAAAAGAGAATCGAAAAATCAGGTGTTGTTGCTAGCGGAAAAATCGAGCAAACTAGTGCTGAAGCCAGTGAGGTTATCTTACGCAACGCCAATGCTAGCGCTCGTACGTATGCCGATGCTGCCGTGGCCGTGATCCCTGCACTACCTCGTACTCAGACACATAATGATAGAAATAAGATTAAACTCGATCGCGGTAAACCGTTTGATATTTGTCGCTTTAGTCGTATCACTGTAGATCCGTGTGAGAATGCTGAAGATGCCTTTCCTGCCCCGAAGGCCACGCATGAAGCTGTTAAAAAAGAGATTAATCCAGCGCAGTTAAAGATAAATGTAAACATAGTAATATATACCGTTAGTAGCGCAGTGATACACGAAGGCGATTCGATCGATGCTACTACAATACAAAAGCAGCTGACTAATGCATGCCTGGAACTTCAGATTAAAGCTAACGCTTCTAAAAACCCGCGACTCATTATACATGACGTGCCAGTTGAGTTAGAAGTTCCCGATGTCGTCGAATGCGTTACCTGTCAGAATATACCGGCATGCGAGCGAGATTCTGTCAAAGTAATTTATATGTATCCGCCGCGCGATAATAAAAAGTATCGGTCATGTGTCATCGAAGTTCCGCCGGAGTATTATAAGATCTTACATGACAAAGCTCGCGTCTATATTAACTGGAGATCGTGTCGAATTTCCGACCATATGTCCATCTTACAATGTTTTAATTGTTTAAAATTCGGCCATACAGCCGAGGAATGTAAGGGCGTAGTCTGTTGCGGGTTTTGTGCAGGCTGTCACGCGTCAAACGCTTGCAAAAACAAAACACATCTGCGCTGTAATAATTCTCTCTTCATTTACTGCGACCGTTACTCATTCTGCCTACGATAAATCTAGATGCTCTGTACTTCGTAAGCAAATTGATCGCGCTATGTCATTTATTAATTTTGGTGAACAATAATTACATCTCTAAATATTTCTGTGTTAGTCACTGTAACGCGGAGTACTTAAACGCCAGCTTTATTGAAGTACAAGGTTTTATTTTAACTTATGAAGTGCATGTCATGGGATTAGTGAATCTGTTCTAAAACCGCATCATTTATCTACCTGGTACGATATTTCGCGCTACACTTTAATTCGCAACGACCGTGTAAACCGTGGCCGTGGTGAGGTCGCTATGTTTGTCCATGAATCTGTAAAATCAAAGTTTGTGTCGTTTTCACCTGCGTGGCCTGCCGACATAGTTAGGCCCGAGTACCTTTTCGTCGAGTTACAAGTTGGGTCTTGTAAATTTCTCTACGCGCTCGTTTACAATCCTCCAAAATCAGGCTATTAGTGTGCGATTGTAGAAGAGGCTTTACTTATCTGCAACGGGGCGTATGTAATCTTAAGCGCCTACCCTTCGATGCGACGAATCACGAAGGTAATCCCTTTTCTACTATCGACTACTTCTGCCTTGTAGATGAATGCCATTTAGCCTTTTACTCGCAGCACCATGTGTCCGAAATTTCACGATATTAGATTCTACTTGCTTGCTTTACATATGATCGATCTTTGCCGGCGCTCAAGGCGATTACTCGTTGATGCTTCAAAAACTTCGACTTATCCAGCCTCCGTCAGGACTTTGCGAAAACTGACTGGCAGCCTATTCTTTCCTCACCAGACGTAGATCATAAAGTTTCACTTTATTCCAGCGACATTCTCCGTTTGTATGACACTAACGCACCTTTTCGCACCTTCACTGTTCGCATGACCCGTCCTTCGCCTTGGCTAACCCCAGACTTGCGTAGACTCTTACAAGCTAGAAATGCTGCAAGTCGTACTTTCAACCGCACCCGTAAGGATAGCGACCGGGAAATTCGTAACCGGCTTCGTAATCGAGCAAAGCTCGCCATACGTATCGTCATTGCAAATTATCATCGTCAAAAATTTCAAAATTGCAAATCACCTTGTGACTTTTGGAACTGAGTCAATGAAGCTGGTTTATCGAACAAAGCGGATCGTAGTGATACCCTTCTCACTGATCTCGATTCGCGTAATCGTTTGTTTGTAGATGATTTGAATATTGTGCCTTTAAGTAATAATATGCCCCCTGCCAACGTGGACGAGGACAATAAATTTTTTTTTAAGCATGTCGAAGCCTCTGATGTTCATGCGTATGACGCTCAAATGCGCTCATACGCTCAAATGCGTATGGACCTAATGGCATACCTTTACGCTTCTTCAAAAACCTGATCTTTTATATTATCCCAATTTTAATGAATATATTCGATACTTCGCTCCAATCCGATACTTTTCCATCTGTCTGGAAGCAAGCGCTTGTACGTCCGATTCCTAAGATCAAAGCACCAAATTTCCGAAAAATTTTAGGCCGATTAGTATATTAAACGCTACTTCTAAAATACTTCAAGCTGTAGTGCACAATCAAGTAACGGATTACATAGAGCGGTGTAAATTACTTGATTCTTTTTAATCGGACTTTCGCAAACTACATAGTACGCAATCTGCGATCATCAAAATAGTCGACGACGTTAGAGTTGCCGCAGACAAAAAACATGTTACACTGTTAATGGCTATCGATTTCTCACGTGCCTTCGATGTTGTTAACATTCATCTACTTTGCGATAAATTACATAAGCTTGGCTTCTTGAGATCTGCGTGCCATTGGTTCTACTCGTACCTTTCTGAACGATCCCAAGTTGTTGTCTTCTCGTCGAACGATTGCTCTCAACCCCTAGGTAAACATTCAGGTGTACCGCAAGGTTCCATTTTGGAACCTTTGCTTTTCTCTCTTTTCATCAACGACGTCGGCTCAGTACTGAAACACTGCAGATGATTTTTGTATATACTTCCACGGTCATCTTAATGATATTCACGACATGGTTCGCTGCGTTAATGAAGACTTAAGCAACATTGTATCTTGGGCGACAGCAAACGGTCTCTTACCTAATAAAGAGAAAACAGGCGCGATCTGGCTTGGCACTCGCTACTTCACCAACGAGATTTCCAAGATTATTGTGCCTGACATCTTACTTGATGGCTACAAAGTTTGCGTCTCCAATATACTAAAAATCTTGGGCATAACTCAACCTAAGCTAACCTTCAGAACACAGTGTGGCATAACAGCTAACAAGTGCTCTGCTGCTCTGTATCGTCTTCATAAATGTAGCGCGTTCTTAGGATCTGATTGCAAGCTCACTTTGGTTAAAGCACTCGTGCTACCCTACTTTGACTAGTGTGCTAGTCCGTTTTGCTCTCCTTCTAATGAGCTTGCAACTAAACTCACAAAGGTCACATTCTGCAATTCACTTCGTAACTGGTACAGGCAATAATAACTACATGACTCCTACGTACGAGAGACTACAGATGCTATCCTACTCTTGTAGAATCGAATATCTTTCTCTTTCTTTTCTCGCGTCCATCTTTCGCTGCAGTTACCTCCAATATCTTGTTATTTTGGAAATCCTATCCAGCGTCCTTAGGTGCAAATTGTTGACGCGTTTCAATTTTTACACGTATAATATGTTATTATCATGTAAGCTGTGAAGACTATACGGGAACAGGAGTACCACTCCTGAGTCCTTAGTCTATGAAATAAACTCTCTCTCTAAACTTAAGGTTCTTGAATAAGAACTCGATTCGTCTGCGCCTGAATAGCATCTGCATGTTTCTGGCCAAGGATCCCTCCTATTATTTTTTTATCATAGCAGAGTCTTGGTTGGATCCAGTTGTCGACGACACTCTCATTCAGTTTAAGGGCTACTCGGTGGTCAGGCAGGATCGCAACATAAATGGTGGCGGGCTCGCCCTGTACGTGCGTAAAGACTATAATATTAAAATACTGGCTTCTTCCAATACGATAAGACTGGGAAAACCCCTTATTCCGGAGTACTTATTTTGTCAAGCACAGCGAGGTGATTATGCCCCCATTTTACTCGGTGTCATTTATAGACCCCCGCACATAACAATGCAAAAAGACACGGATCTCTTTGACGTTTTGAGTGATCTTGCCTGTGAGTATAGTCATAAATTCATCATGGGAGATCTGAATGCAGATATGTCGTCGATGGCTGACCCGGATGCGAATACCATAAGTAATCTTGCCAAGGACCTCTCTCGACAAATCGTGTACCCATCATAAAACACCGACATCTCACACACGGATCAACCTGATCCTTACGGACGAAAATGACGAAGTGATTGCGTTTGAGAATGAATGCTCGCCCAGTTTCGGTAAACATGCCATTATTGACATCACCATAAAACACTTCGTGCCAGCACCTGCAAAGGAATCCTTTTCCTGCAGAGATTTTAAAAATATCTGTTCCGATACGCTGAACGAACTGCTGGCCGGCTGTGACTGGGTAAGCATGAATTCCATTGAATCCGATTTGGAGAGGGAGCTTTAAAAAATTTAAATACTAATTTAAACTTTGCTATTGATAAATTAGCTCCTTTAAAAATAGTGAATCTATGAAAAAAATATACTCCCTGGTTTGGTCCTGAGTTGAAGCCACTGGTCGACAAACGTAATGCCACCCATAAACGCTATAAGCGGACTGGGCATGTAGCGTTACTCGACGAATTTCTTCGACATAGTAATGAGGTCGACGTGCGCATCTCTCAAGAGCGGAACTGCACCCTACACAAACATCTAATAGACCCTCTTGATGCTAACAAGGATATTTAGAAGGAAATGCGCAATCTTGGCTTCTTACCTAAGCGAAAAGAGGAAGACCTTCATGGTTTTACGCCGTCGCAATTAAGGGAAGAGGTTACCGATTTTTCGCCAAAAAATCAATTTTTTTTTTATCATTTTAAACTATTATTTAGCCATTTTTCTATCCAAAAACCTACTCCTAATGTCATAATTTTTATATACTTATTTAATTCGATTTATTTCATCATTTATCATTAAAAACGTAATGTAGCATTTTTTGCATTTTTTACAATACTTTTCCCTTTGACAAATCCAGTTCACGTACAATTATACCAAACTACACAATTACTATTTATTTATTTATTTATTTAAACCAGAGTAGTACATGTTGTATTACATGTTATTGCTTACTTCAGGACATAATTACATGTCTGAAGCAGCAAACATCCTATAGAGGTAGACATAGCTACCTGTACATAGGTCCGGTGCAGTTAAAACTAAAAAAACTTAAGTAATTTACAAACTAGGTGTGGAATCAAAGATTCCACTATAAATAATATGTTTGGTCCACAGTGATTATCTCACCCATACTGGAAAGTTAAATTTTTATTTATTTATTTATTTATTTTATTTTATTTTTTTTAAATTCTAGAATATTTTTTTTTTCTTATTTATTAACCAGAGTAATACAAAATTACATTACAAAAGTAGTCCAGCAGAGGAAGTCACTTCCTGTATGCTGGTCTGGTATATAATAAACTTACAATCTAAACTTACAATCTAATACATTTCTTTTAGAGCGTATTTGTTTACTCTCCTGTAACTTGGCTACAGGGAGAAACAAATTTTAACTATAAATAAAACTATGTCACTAGCACTCTCGCCAATATCTTATTAGCATAGATCTCGCAGTTGTAGGTGTTTCTGTTGTTGCATTCTTGTTTCTTGCATAAATTATCCTTTCATGTTTGTTAAGTCGAGCTGGGCATGTAAGCCCAACTCCACAAGTGACCCTATAATGAGGGAACATGTCCCTGTGTTGGTTACTCGAATCGCATTTACAGTTTGATCTGAAAACTATTTCATCTATTACTACTATATCCTTTTGTTTTGGTTGTGCATCTAGTGGGTACATTGAATTAGTAAAAGTTTGCTTGCCTCTGATTCCTCTATCAAAATAAAAAAGTGCTTTGTTAGATCCTAGGTAGTTAATATCATCATATGTCATACGGATGTTGTTTGTAGTCGTTTTGTTTCCTGGTTCTGTTGTTACTGGTTCTTGTAGTAATTTAATGCTATTTTCATTGGTGATATTGTCAATCATATCATATATTTCTTCTATTCCATTATGTTCAATTTTGGTGGGTTTTTTATTTTTTCCTTGATTTTCAGTTGTATCAGTGCTTTTTAAGAAATGGGTATTCTTAATTCCACGTGTTTTAGGATCATGGCAATAAGGACAATTTTTATTGTATATTATTGTTTGTGGATTACTGTTCGAATTGAGCCACTTAGTAAATTTCCTTATACAAGAATATACTTTTTTTGGTTGTTTAATTTTTTCTTCCGTCTCTGTAGTAAATAACTGGATTATGCGGTCTGCGATTATGTTTATATTTTGCAAGTATCTATCATTATTGAATTTTTTTAATTTGGTGAAGTTATAATTTGTCATTCGTTGGTGTGAGTGAAATTGGTGTCGTATGCATTTGGTTATCGAACAGATGTATGTTCTAGTATCTAATAATAATGCGTCAAGCATAGTCTTATCCACATGGACTTCCGATGTTAGACAGTCATACTTGACGGTTATTTTCCTTCCTTTATATTGTAATATTAGGGCATAGCCCTTTCTAGTGTATTTTACTTCATGTAAGATTGTTCTGATTTTATTGCAGTCTATTCTAATTTCTTCTGTTGCTGTGTGTTCATAACTTGTTGATCTTAGTTTATTTTTATCCATTCTCTTAGTTTAATTTTTCTGTTGTTTTTGTTTGTTAGTGTCTTGAGATTGTTAGGCAGACTGTTATAACAAGTAATGGTCCTTAAATAACTGATCTTGTTACTTATTCTTTTGTTTTGTTTTGGAACTATGATGCATTTCTTTCTCGTGATGCTATTTGAATTTATAAAGTTTTCTTTTAAATCTTCGTAATGATATAATAGAGATTCGTAAGTGAATTGTTGATCTAAATTTAGTGGCTGTTTTTCATTTATAAAGTTATTTTTGTTTATTATTTTGAGAATTCTGTACTGTAGAGTTTGAAGTGTTCTAGTTATGTTTATGTATGCTCCTCCCCATGCAATTATGCCATAAGACATGACACTATGAAAAAGAGCGTAATAAAGCATCCTTAGATTTTGTTGCGATAGTATTTTAGTTAGTTTATAAAAAATAAAGATTAAATATTTCGATTTATTGTAAATATTTGTGATGTGGTTTTCCCATCTCATGTTACTATCAATGGTTATTCCTAGGTATTTGGTACTGTCAACTCTTGTTATTTGTTTTCCTTGTATACAGATATTTAAATTTCCCGGAGTGCTGTTTCGTGTACTTCCAAATTCCATGTAGACTTTTATCAATGTTTAAGGATAGTTTGTTTAAAGCCAACCAGTTAGATACTTTATTGAGGTATAGGTTCATTTTTATTTCTATTTCTAGCCATGATTTTCCTTTTACAATTATTGCAGTGTCATCAGCAAAAGCCAATATTGAAAGTTCTGGTATAGTTTGAAACATGTCATTTATGTAGATAATAAATAATAATGGTCCTAATATTGTTCCTTGAGGGACTCCCATTTGTATTGTATCGAAAGTGCTATTTGAATTATTTACTTTTACTCTTTATTTTCTGTTATCTAAGTAGCTTTTTAGTAGTTTATAAACTTTACCTCTTATTCTATAGTTGTATAGTTTATTGAGAAGTATCTTATGATCCACTGTGTTAAAAGCCTTGGCAAGATCAAGAAAGGTGGCTGCTATAGGTTCACTTTGATCTATTTGATTGTATATTAAGCTTATTAAAGCATTTAGTGTATCTTTAGTACTTTTATTTTTTCTGAAGCCGAATTGTTTCTGCGATATAATTTTGTTTTTATCTAGAAAGCTTAGTAACCGTTTGTGTAATAATTTTTCAAATATTTTTGCGATATTGGAGATAAGCGATATTGGTCTATAGTTGTTTGGTAAATGTTTTTCTTTTCCTTTGTATATCGGAATGACTTCAGCTATTTTTAGTGCATGTGGCCAGACACCATGTTCTATGCATGTGTTTTAGATGTCTACAAGTGGTTTGCTGATGTGTTGTTTTAGTGTTTTTATAACTTGTGCATCTATTTCATCTATACTTCCTTTTTTATTCTTTAAATTTGTGATAATGTCATTCATTTCAATTTGGTTAGTTGGGAATAGATACATGGTTTTGGGATTCATGGGTGGCATTTGTAAATTTTCATTTTGAGTAGTTACTATCTTCTCACTCATTTTTCTTCCTATATTACAAAAGTATTCATTCATCTTTCCTGCTATTTGAGTTGAGTCAGTGATTTTTATATTGTTATTTTGTAGGTAGTTTATGTTATTATTAGTATTGGTTTCTTTTCCAAGTTTTTTATTAATTATCTTCCAGAGATTCTTTTGGTTACTTTGGTTCTTTTCTATTTGTTTTTTATCATAGCCATTTTTTGCTTCGTTTATGGTTTGGTTTAATATTTTTACATAATTCTTGTAAGTATCTTTTTGATGTATTTTGTGGGTCTTTTTTCCATATGTTGTATAATTTTTCTTTCGTTTCACATGATGTAATTATGGCTTTGGTTATCCAGCATTTTCTGGGTGTAGATTTTATTTTTTTATTGTTATTAGTTGATTCAGATTCATATATACATTTTTTAATTTTGAGTATCAGCTGATCTAGTGCATTGTTTGGGTCTGTGGTTATGGAGATATCTTCCCAGTTAATGTTATTACTTATAGTTTTTAGTTTGTTATAATTTATTGTTTTGTAATTGGTTTTGTTATCATTTTTGTTATCTTCTTTATAGACATTAATATCAGGTAATGATCATTAAAAGGTATTGTTATCGTATAACTTTTGTGCGCAATTTTATCAAGTTTTAAGTAAATATTGTCTATGCAATATATTAGTACCAATCCAAATTTTTAGCTTTTTCTTATTATAATTTTTTGCGATATCTAGAACTTTAAGATTTGGATTAGATTTCGGAAGACAATTAAATACTTGTATGGCTCTGACGTAGTTATCGTTATCACTAACAGTTTTCGAACACTTTGGTGGTATGATAAGTTTATTTCTAGTTTTGCTAGTCGATGTTAAATATAAATTCTTAAGTTCATTACAATGATACGTTACACATTCGTAAGCAAAAATTTGTTTTAGATTAAAGGGGTTGTCTCGATTGAAAATATTTTGGTTTACAATTTTTAAAATCCTATTTTGAATATTTTGTAGTAATTTTAAGTTGTTTTTATATGCATCACCCCATGCAATATTTCCATAGCTAATGCCATTATGAAAAAATACATAATATATTGTCTTAAGTGTGTCAGATTGCATATATGTTGATAATTTGTACAGTATATATATTATATATTTAGTTTTTTTATTATATATTCAATATGTTTATCCCACTTTAGCCTATAATCAATAATTATACCTAGATATTTACAGTATTCTACCCTGTTCAATTTAGTACCCTGTATGCGTATGTTCATATCTTCGGGAACACTATCACAATAGTTACCAAAAGTTATGTACACCGTTTTCTTTATATTTAGTGATAGTTTGTTAAGTGCTAGCCAGATATTTATATCTTCTAAGTACTTGTTCGTTTTATTTTCAACTTTCTCCCAGTTATCATCTGTTGAAATAATAGCTGTTTCATTCGCATATGAGATGGTACTATCTGTTCTGTTTGTTAGTAAATCGTTTACGTAAATTATGAATAAGAGTGGCCCTAGTATAGTACCTTGCGGCACACCTGTAGTTATCGTTTCATAATAGCTTTCAGTTGTTCCTATTCTTACTTTTTGTTTTTTGTTACTAAGATAGTTAGATATAAGTGCATGCGCTTTACCTCTTATTCCATAATTATATAATTTATCTAAAAGAATAGCATGGTTAACAGTATCAAAAGCTTTTGCTAGATCTAAAAATGCAATAGCTATTGGTTTACTTTTGTCTAATTTCTTATAGATTATGTTCATTAAGTAACTAAGAGCATCTTTGGTACCTTTCTTTTTTATAAATCCAGATTGATTCTGCGCTAACAAATTATTACTGTCCAAAAATGATTGTAAACGAACATATACAATTTTTTCAAATATCTTTGCTACATTACAAATTAGAGTATCAGTCTATAGTTTGATGTATCCATTTTACTACCCGATTTATAAAAATCATTATTTTTAATTATTATTATTAAATTTTGATATTTAAACTTACTAGGAGAGACCGCGCACTCCGGATCATGGATTCGGCTCAAACTTTGCGATATGTTTTTGGATGTAGAAGTATAAAGAACACTGCAATATATATATATATATATATATATTTTTTTTTTTGGCGGAAGGGATGTGTAAAAATCTTCAAAAAGACACCAGGGAGGGTCTGACACTCCCTGGCGTGTGGGATTCTTACCCACTAAAAAGTCACACCCCCTTCCTCTGCTGGCATGTGTTTGTCCCCCCGGAACCGCCGCGACACATTACTTCAGGGGGACGCCAGCCAGGATCCGCCCACAGTGCTCCTCCTCTTTCTTCTTCGTCTTCTATGGAAGAAAGAAGGGAAAAACAGGATTTCCCCTCTTACCCCTTTCTCTTATACCCTGTGGGTGGCCGCAACGCGTCCGTCCTCAGCCTGCTTCTTTGAGTGAAGGACCGTCTCAACAAAGACGGCGACCCTCGCCCAGGACTGGTTATCTCTGAGCATCAGCTCAACAATTGTGTCGGGCGTGATGACCGCTCCGAGCTCGCTCTCCAATGCCCCTCGTTCGGCGCTCCATTTTCTGCAATCAAAAAATGTATGTTGAGCGTCGTCGAGGGGCAGTCACAGTCGGCACAGTCTGGTTGCGCGACTTTACCCATCTTGAACAGGTAAGTGCAAAACAGACCGTGCCCCGTCAAGAGTTGAGTGAGGTAGAAGTCCACCTCACCCTGTTTGCGGAGCAGCCAGTGATCCACGAGTGGGATCAGCCTGGCTGTCCATCACCCCCTGGTTTCCGCTTCCCACCGGTTCTGCCAAGCCTGCATGGTGTTGGCTCTGTCAACACGGTGAGCCTCCAGGGTCCCTACGACGATCTTCTGCTGGTGGACGTACTGTCTTTCCTGTGCTAGTAGGTCGATGGGTATTACCCCTGCGACCACTAGTATCGCGGGCTCAGAGACCGTGCGGTAAGAGCACGCGATACGGAGCGCTCCCCTCCGCTGTACTGCGGCGAGGCGCTTACGGTGCACCTCTTTCCGTAATGCCCCGGCCCAGACTTCCGCTCCGTAAAGTATGACGGCTTCAGTGGCACGCATGAGCAGGCGCCTCTTGTAAGGCCGTGGGCCAGTGGTGTTGGCCATTAGCCTGCTCAGCGCGGATGTTACTTTTCCAGTCTTGTCGGTCGCGATCACCAAATGTTCCCTGAAGATAAGCTTGTTGTCAAGTGTTACCCCCAGGTACCTTACCGCGTGTCTGGCCTGGACCATCGCGCCTCCGACTTGGAAGGGGCACAAGGTATTTATGTGCGTCTTCGTGAGTAGCACGATCTCAGTCTTAGCCGTGGCTAATTCGTGCCCGCGATCCTCTAGCCAGGAATAGACGCGTCGCATTACCTGGTTGAGTAGCAGCTGAGCGAGGTCAACGTCTCTGGCTACGATGACCACCGCGATGTTATCCGCGTACCCCACCAGGAACGCGCCCTTAGGCATTTCCATCCGTAGGATCCCGTCGTAGGAGACGTTCCATATGTCGGGTCCCAGCATGGAACCCTGGGCTGCCCCAGATGTTATTTCCCTCTTTATCGGGCCATCCTCCGTGTCATAGACTATCGAGCGGTCCTTCAGATAGTCCCCAAGGATGCGTAAAAGATACGCGGGGACGTGAAAATCCCGCCCGAAAGCGTCCAGCGCCTTGTCCCACCTTACTGAGTTAAACGCGTTTTTAACATCCAAGGTGGCCAGCAGACAGATAGGGCGAGAGTAATGGTTGCCCTGTTCCGTTGACCTGGCGGCATTTACCACCTCTTGGATTGCGTCTATGGTTGACTTACCTCGCCTGAAGCCATACTGCCGCGGAGCCAGATCTCCGGACGCACTTATGGCTGCCTGCAGGTGAGGTTTCAGTAGTTTCTCCAGGAGCTTTCCCGCCGTGTCTAACATGCACAGCGGGCGGTAGGCCGACGGGCTGTCTGCTGGACCCTTGTCCTTGCTGATGAGGACAAGTCTCGCTGTCTTCCAACGGGCAGGAAAAATGCCCGCCTTCAGGCAGGAGTTGTACATGTCCAGCAAGAGGCGCGGGTGACTGCCGCCAATGGCTTTCAACAGCTCTGCTGGTAATCCATCCGGCCCCGGAGCTCTCTTATTACGCAAAGATTTTATTGCGATGGAGAGCTCCATGTTCGTAAACAGGGGTGTTTCGAGTGGGCCAGATGTTGCTGGGCAATCCAGTCTGCTTGGGTGTTCGGGGAAAAGGGCACGTACGATGTTGATGATCGTTAGCGCATCCTTCGGTGCTGACGAACCGAAGGTCGCCAGCTTGCGCATAACGATCTTGTACCCTAATTCCCACGGATCGTGATCCATCTCTTCCCTCAGCTCTTTCCAGCATCGCTGCCGGCTGGACTTGATGGCTCTCTTTAGGGATTTCTTGGCCGCTTTTTACTCTGCGGCCAAGGGGACTGGGTCGAGATCGCGTTTCTTGACCCTCTGCGTTCTGCGTCGCAACTGCAGGCACGTCTTACGAAGGTCCGCGATCTCGCTCGTCCACCAGTAAACAGGACGTCTTGACCCACGTGTTGTCTTCCTGGGAACCGCCTCTACGCAGGTCTTTTCGATGACCTTCATGGTGTAGTCGGTCACCATTTTGGCCCGCGCAGATAGCGGCAGTGATTCCGGGATCTCACGCAGTGTTCGCTGTCCGTGTTCTATCGCCGTGGCAAGCCTCTCGGAGTCCATCTTGGCGATGTTCCACCTGGGGGGGGGGCCGCGCTTGTGCGAAAACGGAGCCGGTCTGCTATCTCGCACACAGAACGTGATATACATGTGATCGCTTCCTGTGTAGTCTTCGATCACATGCTAGCTCTCGATTCGCACGGCTAGGCGTTCGCTTGCCAGGGAGACGTCGATAATGGTCTCCCTGT
Source organism: Torymus aiolomorphi (assembly GCA_036365515.1). NCBI lineage: Eukaryota > Metazoa > Arthropoda > Insecta > Hymenoptera > Torymidae > Torymus > Torymus aiolomorphi. The sequence continues at coordinate 103,419,987 of CM070873.1, read as the reverse complement.
AGCCCGGTCGTCTGAAGGTCGACGTGGTACCTTGATTTAGTACCACGAGTTCTAGCCGACTGGCCATATCCATAACCGGCCAGCCCCTACGGTCCGACCGAGCTTCCCCCCACTCCGGGGCTTTAGCATTGAAGTCCCCGGCGATAATCAGCTCACCCTGCATCTCCCGCGCTGCATATTCCAGGCCCTCCAGCTTGGCCTAGAAGTCGCTGATGGTCTGGTTTGGAGTGAGGCATACGCTGATGTAGTGCGTCTGCTGATGCCTCACCCAAACAAAACCGCTGCCGCCGCCATGACCCGCAATGTGGATATTCTGCGGGTCACGGTTCCAGATGGCTGCGGTGCCAAGGTCATCGGCAAACTATCCCGGACCGTCTCTGTTTCGATACTGTTCGCTGATTAGTACAATATCAGCGTTTTTCTCGAAAAATATCTGTTCCAGGAGGTCGTGAGCTGCCCTACTCCTGTGCATATTGCCCTGAAGAACTACCGCCATTTTTTCTTGGCATTTGCAAGTGCCTCTCGGAAGGCCCCACAAGCTCCTGATCCCGCCGTATGGTTGTGGGAGTCAGGTTTGTCCGCTTGTTCCGGACACAGGGAGCAACGTCGGGTGGCATTACATCCTGCGACCATGTGGCCTTCCGCCCCACATCGATAGCATCGCTTGCTGCGGTCGGGCCCTTTGCAGTCCGGGCTAAGATGGCCGAAGCCCAGACATTTATAGCAACGGGTAACCGTTGCTCTCCTGCGAATCCTGCAGTTGACCCAGCCTATCTTTATGCGGGCGGTGGCCATTAGCCTATCCGCAGCCGGTGTCTCCACCGTCACTATGGCCATCCGTTGTGCCGTCGCATTTGGCCGAGTCAAGACAGACTGCAGGAACCCCTTGTAGTCCTGCAGGTCTCTTTTTAAGGCCTCCTGTACTTCCTCACTGGAAGTGCAACTGTCGAGGTCTCTGATCTCCAGGACGACTCTGGGGACCAGTTCCCTAACAACCGTGCAGTCGTTTCCAGTAGCTTCTCTGAGTGCTTCTGAGAAGGCAGTTCTTGTTGCTGAATTACCTTCTTTCAGCTCGAGGAGTACCTGACCTGCTCTTGTTTGCCGGATGGATCGGATCTCTACTCCACTTTCTTCCGGCTTGACAGCCTTACGTATGGTGGACAGAATGTCCGCATACAACTTGCCGCCTGCCGGTTTGAGGACGATCGCATCCGGCTTTGTTCCCTTTTCTTTCTTCTTCTTTGTCTTCTGCTTCCCCTGCTGTTGTTGCGGCTGCTGTTTCTGTGGCTGCTGCTGCTGTTGTTTCGGCTGCTTCCGCCCTTTTCTATTTTTTACTGCAACCCATTCTTCCTTAGGGGTATCTGCCTTTTTCTTCTTCACCGGCTTTTCCCCCGTATCCAGGCTAGGTGGGCTAGATGCGCCTCGCTTTGTGCTGCCAAGTGACTCGAGGCCAAGTGACCCTCTTGGTGTGCCCATACTTTCTTCCAAGGACGTCGTCCTTTGTCTCCTGGCTGGGGTTTAAGCCCTGTCCTGCTTAGCAGCCCGCAGTTCCATTTTCACGGCGTATTCGAGCTGCTCCAGTTGGTCTGCCATAACTTGAATCCCCTTCTTGATATCCGTTTTGATGTTAGGCTGTGAATTTAGCGCCTTAACCATAGTCTTGAGGAGCGCTCTCATTTCTGCGAACACCTTCTCCACCGCAGTTTGGCATACACCTTCTGTCTCCTTATTTTGTTGGTTTTGTTGGGTGTTTGAATTCATCATCATGCACAGAATATGTTGTTTAAGATGGTTCGCCCACTATGGGAGCCACACCTCGATGTGGCTGCTATCCCCGCTTATAAGAAACGCTAGTTATGGATGCCGAAGCCGAGGGGCGGTTTGTCGGGCGGTAACTCCTATCGGCACCTAGTGATTCTACAAAAAAGGTTACGGGATAGGCCCGCGCCATAATGAACCAAAGGTTTAACGTCACCCCTACCGAGTGGGCGATGTCGGGTCCGTTCCAACACCTGACCCAAACCTCGGGCTAGACGGTGTGCGATTTGCCCTACGCAGCTTCGGGTATAAGGAAATACTGACCAGGTAATCCTACACACCTGCGCCTAACAATGATTGCTTCAACCCCACCATTGGCTCCAGTCAGTGAGCACTCGAGCGGTCCTTCCACATTGAACATGCGTTTATCAATAATAATAATAATAAACGAAGAGGTTAGGTACTGACATCCCGTGCCACCCCGGTTAGGGAGTTTACTACTCTCCCTTTGGCTAGTCTAGCGGGAATATCCACAATCCGTTGGCCGCAGCCCATTCTCACTATGCTCATTCATTCAGTCATTCTCCGGATTTCATTGTTCGCGACCGCTTATTCATTATATTCACGGCTGACCAGACTATGCTGGCCGTTCCCCAATCCACAACCTGGGGACGCGCCCGGCAGCATAGAAAAATGCTCATCTATCGTTAGATAGAACCCGGGCCATAGTCGATAAGACGGTCGATATAGATGGCTCGATTTAAATGGAATTTATTATAACAACTGGACGATTTGTTTATAAAATTATATCAGCCAACTAACTAGGAGAGACCGCGCACTCCGGATCATGGATTCGGCTCAAACTTTGCGATATGTTTTTGGATGTAGAAGTATAAAGAACACTGCAATATTAGATCCTAACACTCAGAAAAACTGAAGTTCTGCGCCTTTTTAGCTTTATTTTGAAAAAAGGCTTGAAAAAAATCTCTTCTTGAAACGGTAACCATTTAACTCCTGGAAGTCTTAAATATAATGAGCTTTCATTTGCTTTTTTAAGAATTAAAAAATGTTGATTCCTTCCAAAGTTATAAAAGTTTAAAATAGAGCATCGAAAATGCATTGTTTAATCTCTAAAATTAAACAGTTCGACTGCCGGCATATTTTGATTCACTTTCGATGCTCTATTTTAAACTTTTATAACTTTGGAAGGAATCAACATTTTTTAATTCTTAAAAAAGCAAATGAAAGCCCATTTTCTCTAGTTTTATTTTCTATTTTTAAAATTATATTTAAGACTCCCCGGAGTTAAATGGTTACCGTTTCAAGAAGAGGTTTTTTTCAAGCCTTTTTTCAAAATAAAGCTAAGAAGGCGCGGCATTTCAGTTTTTTGAGCGTTAGGGTCTAATATTGCAGCTTTCTTTATATTTCTGCGTCCAAAAGCATATCGCAAAGCTTGAGCCGAATCCGCGATCCGAAGTTCGCGGCCTCTCCTAGTTAGTTTGCTCATATAATTTTATAAACAAATCGTCCAGCTGTTATAATAAATTCCATTTAAATCGAGCCATCTATATCGACCGTCTTATCGACTATGGCCCGTTCGTTACACGCAATAAGGAACAGGAAATAGGTATAGTACATGGATATTATATCTATATACGTAAGATACAAATGCTGTTCCCCATATACATATATAGATATAGTAACCTATGTAACTTGCTGTATCTGTTCCCTTCCTTTTTGTACATAGCGGGTCTAAATTCACGATTATTGTGTTTCTGAGTTGATAAAAAAATTAAAAAATCATATATATGATCCCCACAAATTGTTTAGTTTTGCCGCAGTAAAATTGTAATTAAAATCCATTGAAAAAGTTTAATAATACTTATCACACAATATTAATATTTAATTAATAATTAAATAATAATAAAAAATCATTATTAAAAAGTGTTTGCTTTTTGTAAATATTCAATTTTATTTTGAAAATGCACATTTTATCCAGTAAGTGGCATGTGCCAAGAAGCAAATATGTTTCTAAAAAAGAAGAAGAAACGAATGCAAATGATGGTGGATAAACGGAAAAATTGATAGCGGTAGAGACCCTGAGAAGACAGCGGTGAAAACAAAACTAAACCGCACTGTTGATATAAGTGAAAGTGATGAATTCACTCTGGTTCTCACAAGTTTCTTTTGTAATTTTTAGAAAGAAACAATTTATAGTGCTTGTTCTAGAAAATGTGATAGTGCTTCAATAACTGAGAGAAATGGATTGTGTTTAAAACTAGTGTAGTGTAAAAATTGCGAAACTATTATCAGAGAAAATTTTAGAAGTGCACGAATGGAATCTACAAATAATAGACAAGCAGCATTTGCCGTGAACCGAAAAGCTGTAGAACCTACCAATGATATCCAGAATATAACTTTTGGTTTGAAGCTCACAAGAATAGTCAAGAGTGTAATGCCAGTTATGAGGGTGCTTCTAGTAGTATGGAAGTCCAGGCTGCTGTGAACATTTGGAGTCGCTTGGTTCAAAAGAAGGGTATGAGGTATTTAACACTTCTGTCTAATGAAGATGCAAAAACTTGGACTCGGCTTAATGAATTGGCACCTTATGGAAAATCTATTTTAATATAATAAGAAGAATGCATCAACTATGTACAAAAGCAAATAGGTAATTAAAGGCCTCAGAGAATTTGCTACTAAAGAAAAGCTTGGTGGAAAGTCAGATGGAGCGCTTACAGTTACTAAAATTAATGAGTTGGAGAAATATTACAGAAGAGCAATTGTCAATAATACGTATGATTTGAAGAGTATCCAAGATGCCATCCAAGCTAGTTCATACCATTGTTCGTTGACAGATCAAAGAGCTGCAGCAGATGTCCAAAGGGTTCTTCATCATGGTGCTTTTTTAATAAAGGAGAATGAAACAGATCAAAGAGAGTATTGGCATATTCCAAAATATCAGAGAAGCTTTATTGTGTAGAGCAAGCAAAATAAGCAATGCATACAGACTACAGAGTTGGTAAACATTAAGCGGTAAATAATTGTTTGATACATAATTTATATAATTTTTTATTAAAATATGTTTGCTTATGTTTAAAGTCATTTTTAAGGATGATCAGTTATTGTAATTGTTTGTGTTGTTTTGCGCAACTAGGTTTGATGTACGGGTTTGGATTTTTTGGGTTCATTTTCTAGAATACATTTACTGCAAAATTACATTGAGACTTTTAGGTTACACCTTAATTTTAAATTCCTGTTCCACGATAAAATCATTAAAAATACAAGTTTTTTAATAAATAAAAAATAACGTGTGACTTATTAGCAATAGAAAAAATAAAATCAGCTTTTGACTAATATTGCAATGTAAATTTCTTTATTTGGGTATCAAAAATATGTATCTTCGAACTGGCACAAATTGATCGGAAGCCATTGCGCAGAATGCTAACTGAATATATACCTTTTTTACAGGTGTTTTGGCCAGTGTAGGTTATAAAATCTCTCAAATTGGACCAACAGAGGTGGTTTTGGGCTACTTTTTGTGTATTATATATTTCAATAAAGAAAAAATTTCCCTGAATAATAAAAAAAATTGGATTCTCCGCTACCTTATTCCCTTAAACACACACTTTGCTGGTATCTCTCTGTCCCACCTCGAAAACATCGAGGATGCAATGGATTTTATCCTGCCTTCTCGTGAAGATGATTTTTCATTACATCCTGTAGATCTAAGCGAAGTTGTCTTAGCAATTTCGCACTTCTCCTCGCAGGCAAACGGGGCGGACGGAGTGCCGCAAAGGGTGATTACGAAGGCTTTGCCAGTAATTGGTAACATTCTAGTTAAAAGCTTTAATTCTTCTTTCGCTCAGGGAATCTTTCCGAGTGCATGAAAGCGGGCACAATTAATCACGCTTAAAGAGAATGTTGCTCCGTCAACAGTCTTGGACTTCCGTCCTATAGCGCTGCTCTGCTTTCTATCAAAAGTACTCGAGAAAATAGCCCATAAACAAATCACGGAGTATCTAATTAAGAATAATTTACTCGATCTTCTCCAAGCCGGATTCCCAAGGCACAACAGTACCCAAACGGTTTTGCTCAAACTAACAAACGATATTCGGATGGCCATTGACAACAAAAAAGTTACGCTGTTGTCACTATTTGACTTTAGTAAGGCATTTGATACGATATCTCCGTCGAAGCTTCTACGGAAGCTCCATCAGCTAGGGTTCTCCTGGTCGGCTCTCCTGTGGGTAAAATCATACTTGCAAGGTCAATTCGAGATGGTTAGTACAAATAACAATGGAAATTCTGAGTGGTTAGAAACAAATCTGGGAGTTCCCCAGGGTTCCGTCCTGGGCCCCTTGCTATTTTGCCTATACGTCTATGACTTTCGTGACACACTTGACGGACGGACGATACAACATGTTTTTTACGCGGACGACCTCCAAATTTATCTTCACACCATTAAAGATGAAATTTTGGAGGGCATTTCTCGGTTGTCAGATTTGGCACAGATGGTATCTGCATAGGCAGAGACCTCCGGCCTCCATCTCAATGCAGGTAAGACCAAAGCAATAGCTTTTGGATCTAGGAAGAATGTAAATACTATCAACTCGATGAACCTGCTAGGTATTGGTATGGGGGGTGGGGTGTTCATCCCATTCAGTAGCGAGGTTGTGACTCTTGGTGTTACACTTGATAGTAAGCTGACGTGGAAACCGCAAGTTGACCAAGTTAGTAAGAAAGTCAACAGAGCCCTATATAGCTTGCGGTTTATTAGGGCGTATACCACTGAGACACTCCGCAAAAGACTAGTCGAGACCTTAGTAGAACCTCAGTTAGACGACTGCGCGGTGGTATAGCTAGACGCGACTAATGAACTGCGACTCAAGCTGACGCGTCTGAGCAATGCATGTGTGAGATACGACCTTGAGATTAGGAGGGATGCTTGCATCACCCCCTACCGGAGACACCTGGGCTGGCTCCCGGACTTTTATAAGCTATACTTTGCAGCCCTTCTCATGTATAAAATTATACGGCTGCGAGAGTCCAGTTACCTGGCTGCCTTTTTTACGGAGCACAGGCTCCGTGAACCAGCCAACCAGCAGGGCTGTGCAACCAGAACTTGTTCCTCCGCTTGTTAATTATAAAACGAGCGAAAAGGCTTTTCAGGCTTAAGGACGTTCTCCGGGTCGAAACAGCAATTTTAGTTTTTATATTTTTATATAATGTTTTATTAATTTGATAATCCAAGAGTAAGTACATGTAACAAATATATACTTGAAAGAATATAAGACAATTTTTTTTTAGACAAATTCAGGCAATAGTCACTATGGTATTGTTACAATTACAGACAAAAACTTAAATAAGTTCTTTAAATTTTTTTATTTTTTATCCGATCTTAACGAAATAGAGCTTATTTTGTTCGTTAAGAAATTTCAAGGAGAGTATTGGTGGGAAAATTTATGATACGAATTACCAGTAAGGCGCAATATCAATTTATTTAAGAAAAGCAAGTCAAGTTTTCATCAAAACTTTCTTAAACAAATTGATATTGCGCCGTACTGGTAACTCGTATCATAAATTTTCCCATCGATACTCCCCCTGAAATTTCTTAACGAACAAAATAAGCTTTATTTCGTTAAGATCGGATAAAAAATAAAAAAATTTAAAGAACTTATTGAAGTTTCTGTCTTTAATTGTAACAATAGCATAGTGACTATTGCCTGAATTTGTCTGAAAAAAATTGTCTTATGTTCTTTTAAGTATATATTTGTTACATGTACTTACTCTTGGATTATCAAATTAATAAAACATTATTTAAAAATATAAAAACTAAGATTGCTGTTTCGACTCGGAGAACGTCCTTAAGGTACACGTTTCTGGAACTCTCTCTCCTCCTCCTTGCGCCACCTACCATCCCTTTATTCTTTCAAGAGGGCGGTGTGTCGGCTCCTCTTTCTACGTGGGTGCTAGGAGCTGCCAGCGCGGGGACCTTTACCTAGAATAGTATTTGACTTTGCGGATTAACTTTGATATGTGATTTTAGACTAAGCAGCTGTGATACTTTACTGTGATATTTTATGAAATCTATTATTATTATAACTGTGATATTTTTTTAGAGTGTAGTACCAGCTGTGATATTTTTCTATTTTTATTTTTATTTTTTGTTTTAATTGAAGTTCCTCGTGTTTTTTTATGTTTTTTATGTATTCTATATATTTTATCATATTATTTTTCTTTTATTTTAACGTATTCTTTTATTATGTATTATCTTGTTATATTTTATTGTAAATTATGCACTGCATCAATTTTGTATTAATTGTTTTTCCGCGAAGGCAAATAAACAATATCTATCTATCTATCTCTCTCTCTCCCTCTCTCGCCCTCTCTCTCTCTCTCGGTAAGTGTAGACGTTGTTTGCCTTAGCTCTTACTGTACTGGCTCCTTCTGACCGTTTTTCACTCTTCGGAGTAAAATTCTTTTAGGAAAAGGGGCCTCAGACGTCTCTCAATCTCCCAACCCAAAAACTGGAGGCATTGCATTCAACTTTTATGAGCCGGAGAACTTTTCCTGGAATAAGTGACGCCCTAACCTCACTCTGTCGCTGCACCTGGGCCCAGCATCTACCACCGCTCACCAATTAACATCTGCCGTCCTGACTTACCGGTAACAGCCTATCTTCATCTTTTTCATCTCTAAAGCACCGCTGCATTGCTGCACCGCCCCCGTCACCAAGTGCATCACCTGCACTTCATCGGCTGCTATCCGCCCTATCTTCTACTATGTTGCTTCAGCTGCTCGTCCAGAGCCAGACGTGAGGAGCAAACTAGCTGTGCGCCGTTGTTTAGTGCTTCGCCCACGACTCTCATCAACTGCTTTTTGTCTAGCAGGCATCTTTTTGCGTGAGTCAGCGCTTTCTCTAATCTCTGTCTTGTGCAGCCCGTCTCGTGCATCTCGAGCGTGACTTAGGCGACCTCACCGTAGCGCCTCTGCATCACGTGTGTGCTCGGTTTCTTATCCACGATCTGCTTTACCAACTGTTGCCAGCATACCGCGCGCATGTGTCTAATTACCGTTCGGATGCGGTCGTCATAGTGTTCTTACACTAAGCCGACGCTTCTAGCCCCGTAAGCGCCTTGTACATATTCGCGCTGGCTGTCATATGGCCTCGAGAGAGTGTTGGGTCTGTAGCTTGCGTATTGTACGCAATGACCCGGCCCTTGCTGCCTGCGTAGCTTGCAAGTGCTACTTTCTCGCCGTGTGCCTGCCCACGACCGGCCCGTTGCAGCACTGCATTAGGTGCACTGTCAACAGCGCGCCTACCAGCGACTCTGTCGTCGTAGCTGGACGCTGCTCCGCTGCCTCGCTCGACGCTCAGCATCAGCGGCCGTCATCGCCAATGACCAGTGAATCAGCGCAATCGGCGACGCTCATCACCAACGAATATTCATCGATGAGGCGGGAATCTACTCCTTCTCCGTCTGTCGCGCCTGTGTCAAAGACGTACTGCTCAAGCCCTACTGTTACTGTGCTATTGATCCCGCTGACGGTCGCGGAAGAGACGAACCAGGAGACGATTCAGGAGAGCGCCGCTGCTACCATGAATCCGCAACTCGATCCTGACGGCAGGATGAGAGCAGCACTCAGTGAAGCGCCTGCTTATATGCAGTACTTTTACGAGTTACTTAAAAGCTCGCATGACACTCTGGCTGAGAACACACGTACCTTGGCAGAAAACACACGTGTCTTAAATAGTCTCACATCTCGTGTCGACGCGTTGAAGCAGAACCAGCAAACTGTGAGCGCTCGGCATGATGCAGATTTGGACGCAGTGTGAACGGATATCTCACGCCTGATGACTCGCGCGAATTAATCGTGCGAGATATCCACGTGGCTGTGTAACATGAGCCCCTGCAACTGGCCGCTGCTCTCCTCACCGCCCTCAAGCTACCGCAGCATGTGCCATTCGTTGTCGGCTGGCGTTTGTGAAATCCGCCAGCCCGCGCAGAACGCGCTGAGCAAGCAGCACCTGCTGCAGCCGCTCTTGTTGCGCCAGCGACACCGCTCCGAGCGTTCGTCTTTACGCTCGCCTGCCCGGCTGCACGTGACGATATTTTCCGTAAGACCCCAGATTTGAAAAACCTCGACTGCCAGACTATTTTCGGGTTCGGTGGTACCGCAAAGCTGTCGGTCAATGCCCTATGGCCCGATCCCGTCCCCAAGCTTTTAAAACATGCAACAGTGCTACACAAAGAGCTCGGACACCTGCGACCCGTAGTAAAAAACTTGACAGTTTTCTTGCGACTGACAAAAAACTGCCCACTAATACCAGTGAACAGCGAGGCTGACCTCGATACGCTCATTAATGCGAATGCGATGGCATGACGACCACACAAAATTATAAAACCGAACGCGCACTCCGGTGAATTAATTGTAGGCCACATAAATTTGAACCGTCTGTCCCCTAGAAATTTTGCACTCCTCGAGGCTAAGTGTGTAGACACGCGTTTTGACATCATCGCAGTCACTGAGACTTTTTTGCACCCAAACTTGGATGACTCATCTTAGCCTCGATGGCTTCAACTTTTATCGTGCAGATCGGGAGGGGATGGACGGTGGGAGCAGAGGTGTCTACGTGCGCAACGATTTAGCCGTCGAGATTCTCGCCGCCTTGAAACCCTATTCGAAAACAAGCCAGAATACCTCATTCTCCAAATTTCCACCTCTCACGCAAAAATATTATTCGCTGCCATCTATCGCCGTCCACCTGCTGAATATCCGCTAGAATTCTTATCATACCTCTCCACCTATCTCCGTCACTTCAGCTCCGTCATCATCACTGGCGATTCTAATATTAACATGGCCACTCCTGCCGCCGCAAACCCCACCAAACTCCAAGCTTACATCGATCGCCACTCCATGCACCTCATTCCATTCGTATCCGCTCATCATCAACTCTGGAATAATTCCCACACCTGGATTGACCTTTCTCATAAGAAAAAACCCCTACCCCATATCAAATTAATCGAAATCCACTGCACCCTTCATAGTCGGTCATGACTTCATCGAACTCACCCTTCCCTGCAGGAATCCCTCCCCCCTTCTCACTACATCCATTCCCTTCCGTAACCATAAAAAGCTTAATTCCGAATTACTCGACCATACACACCTCAAGCCGCACTCCCTCCACCAGCTCATCCCCCCCCCTCAACTCCGAGGCTGAACGTCGGCTAACAAAAGCCATCGCCTCTGCCTTTGACGCTAGCGCACCACGTCGCTCGATCGTTCTGTCCTCCCGCCGCAAACCCTGGGTGAGTGTCGAGATACGCGCACTCATGCGCACCCGCGACCGCACCTACAGAACCGCTCACACCTCAAGCTCGGCGGTGGACCTGCAGAGCTTCCGAACCGCTCACGCGAGTGCGTCTAATGCACTCGATTCGGCGAAGAACCACTACATTGCCTCTCGCCCCGAATAGGCTGCCAGCCCTGAGGCAAAATGGAGAGAGCTTCGGCGCCTCCGTGTGTCTGGCTCCGGCACCCCCTCTCCTTTCCGATATTTTGATGCGGCAACTCTCAATACACACTTTGCGGCAACCGTAAACCGTCATCCACCCATTACAGAACTCGATTATGACTTCATAGCTGAGCTACCGTTGTGCCCCACTCTCGATCGCCAGTTTTGTCTTTGCCCGGTCATTAAAACACAAGTCCTTCAGACCATAAACCGTTACAATTCAAAAGCCTCGGGCATTGACGGCATTTTTACACACATGATAAAACCGGCTATGAGGACAGTTCTCACCGATTTCACCGTCCTCATAAATTCGTCAATCATGCGCCATTTTTCCATCAGACTGGAAGAGAGCCCTCATACACCAACTAGCGAAAACAAAAACCTTGCGGCCGCCATCAGATACAAGACCTATCGCCCTTCTTGCGGAGTGCTCCAAGGTGCTAGAGCGCCTGGTCCACGATCAACCATCCGGCTACCTCGACGTCCATGGCCTCCTCCATCCGCACCAGGCCGGTTTTCGACGAGGCCATAGCACGTAGGCCGCTCTCTTAGGCGTGCTTGAAAACGTGAGGCAAGCCATCGACGACAGAATGCTCACAATCTTGATTCTATTCAATTTTTCGAAGGCCTTCGACTCTATGACTCATGCACACCTGCTCGCTAAGCTAAGGGCCCTGAACATGTCTGATCATTCGCTGCGATGGTTTTTCAGCTACTTTGCCGATCGCCTTCAGGCCGTCATAGATGAAGGTGGCTCCATCTCGCACTGGCTTCGCGCGTCATCGGGCGTTCCTCAAGGCAGTGTTCTAGGTCCGCTATTATTCGCAATTTACATCAACGATCTACCCGCCGCACTGTCATTCTCTCGAGTCATGATCTACGCCGACGATACACAGGTCTATTTCCACTTTTTACCGACGAACATCTATCAAGCCATTGCACGCACCTCTGTCGATGCTTAGGCCGTCGCAAATTGGACCAGACAGAATGGGCTACTCCTAAATCCTCTCAAGATCTAGGTCATGATCCTCGGCAGCGAGCTCTACACCACTAGACTTGACCTCACCACCCTTCCTAGGATCACGATTGATGACCACGCGCGCCGTACGTCGCTGAGGCACGCAACCTCGGCGTCACTATCACTTCAACCCTCGACTGGAAGCAGCACGCGAGTGAAATCACTCGCAGGGTCTACAGCACCCTCCACACCCTGAGCTTCTACCGTCGCTAACTTTCAAGATCGCTGAGGAAAAGTCTCGTGGAGAGCTTGATCTCCCCGCGATTCGACTATGCGTGTATAGTATACCATCATCTCGACAAGACACGCACAGACAAAATTCAGATCACGTTGAAGGCTTGCGTGCGCTTTGTCGTCGGCTGCCTCCTCTTCTTAGCGCACATGACCCCTCATCTACTCTGGCTTTCCGCACTCGGGCGTCGAGAGTACTTTGTGGGCAGCCGCCGACTCCGTAGTCGCGAACGCCCCCGCCTGCCTTACCGAGCGTTTCCGTCGGCGGCAGCTTGTGGATGTAACTGTGTGCCGTGGTGCTATTTAAGCCAAGGTATGTACATACGTACGTGATACATTCGTACGTACGAGATACGTTCTTACGGTAGTCGCTAGAGGCGCTACTTTTATCGTAGTTATGGTCGTGTGCTGGATTCATGCTGCTATGATAATATTTTTTTTCACGATTATAAGAATTATCAAAACGTACTCAAAGATGTGAGAGAAATAGTAAAAACTATTTCTTAAACGCAGCATTTTCAGCTGATGGGTTATGCATTGTCATTATTAGTTTCTCAGATTACTTACAGGTTAACTCGCATCCCCCGTCCCAATTTTGCCCACGTTAAGAGAGCGTGGAACCTAGAATTTAAAAATATCGATTATACAATAATGATGCGTGTGTGTAAATCTATGTATTAATGTCTGAGATTAGATAGAAACTAATATTAAAATGCTACTAAAAATATGTGTACTAGGGAGCTCAAACTTCTGCAAAATTATGTTTTACCAATGGACCTATCGATAGACCACGTCAGTGGTTCTTCCTCAGGTGCAGGGATGACTATTATTATAAATTAATTTTATTTATTATAAAGGTAAAAATTAATTAATTTTCGAGAGTCGTACTCTCAAAGATGAGTTTTGCACGCGTGCTTCTGCTTTTATGAAGCGAAAACACTGCTCCAGAAAGAAGGTAATTAGAACATGCCAGAAAGCGTGCTGTTGAAGACGAGCTTTGCACGCGTGCTATTACTTTTATAAAAGCAAAATTTCGCCAAAGCACATTTGGCGATGTTATCATTACATCTAAATAACTAAACACAATCGACACAATTAAAACATTTAGAATTTTATTATATTATAATATAGAATCTCCATATTATTTTTCCGCAATTTTTTCCAAATTTTTATTTATTTTACTTAATATCATCATCTTCAAATTTTCGTCGTTTAATTTCTGATTTCATGAAGGTGAAAAGCACTTTTTCAACGTATTCTGACAATTTCTTTAAAGTTGTTTGGTACTCGTTCATGGCATGCACAGCAGCTGTGGCACTATCGGACAATGAATCTATAAATAATACAAAAGTCAATAGTCAATATTATAATATTAAATACTATAATAGTTAATTAGTACATTTCGATGCTAGTGCGAGAAAGTGATTCTATTGCTTCGCTCGCGCACAAAAGGCCCCATGAGGTTAACACCACCTTCTCACTCCGATACACGAGTGAGAAGGTGATGTTAACCCCATGCGGTTATTTGTGCGCGAGCGAAGCGATAAAATCACTTTCTCGCACTAATATCGAAATGTACTAATTTACTATTTTTTATTTTAATATTGACTTTTGTATTATTTACAGGTTCATTGTCCGATTAGTGCCACAGCTGCTGTGCATGCCATGGACAAATACCAAACAACTTTAGACAAATTGTCTGAAAATGTTGAAAATGTGCTTTCTACGTTGATGGAAGCAGAAATACAAAAACGAAAATTCGAAGATGATATATGTTGCTATTAAACAAAATAAATGAAAATTTAGAAAAAATTACGGAAAGAGAACCGGAAGATTCTATATTGTAAATTAATAAAATTATAAATGTTTTAATTTTGCCTGTTGTATTTGGTTACTTATATGTAATAATAACATTGTCAAAATCGTCGAAGGTTCTTTTACGATGCAGCCAATATGTGGGAAATTGGACCTTCTTTTTAACTCCAGGCAGTTTTGACCATACTTTTTTGTATGATCTTTCCTATTATCAAAACTAGGCATAATACATGAAAACTAATCACCTCAGCAGACAGCTCATGTCTCAAGGTTTATTTTAAGAAAATTATAAGGCTCCCCTGAGCAGCTGTCGTGCTTAAAAAATTCCTTCTTTTGTTGCTGAGATACTTATTCAAATAAAAAAAATAACTATATCATTTGGTGTAGTGGGACACGCGAAATTATTTGGAAACAGTAGTGAGACACTCGTTTGGATCCAATAGTGGGAGTAGCAGTTTTGAATGCGCCCTACTACTGTGATATGGGAATCCAGAGGCACCTAAAATGGGACAAAGGTTTCGCTATATGTAATTCTGAAAAATAACCTCGAAAATTTTTGATCTTGTTCTACACTAATTTAAGGAGTAAATCAACACAATAACAAGGTGACTATACATAGTTAACGTTATAAGGAATGCTAATAAATTAATGCTGTTATCGTTTTAACCATTTATTCTAGATTTTTACTCTTGTCCCACTACTGATTCAAAAATTGGCTTTGTCCCAGAATTGGATTCTTTATCTTATTAGATTATACTCAAAAATACATGTTAAGAATTGTATTTATTCAAGTTTCGCGTAATTAATTGATTAAATAAAGTATGAACTTTATTTGTAATATTTATTAAACTAGCCAAATCCATGCGCACTGCGCGCGCTCTATGTACTTTTAATTTATTCCTTATAACTTATAAGCCGGAAATCTTTTTCTTTTAATTTTGATGCATCTTTAATAATTGATGTAATACTGTAGTACATTTACTCTTAACGAATACAAAATTTTCTATATCATTGATATAATTTATTCTAATATTAACATAATTAATTCTTCTAATATTAAAACATTGCTTATTGTTTTGAATTTTACCGTGCAATTCAATAACTAATCAAGGAGCGCGGGAGCTCTCCGAAGGCAAGTATAGAAGAAGCCTAAAGGATAGAAGCCTAAAGGAGCGACCCGTGCTACATATATTATATAAATACATTGAAATGGGTGTACGGAAAATTCAATGCGCATTTACGTATATTGCATTAGCTTTTAGTATATAACATATTCCTCTTAATCGAAAGCAATTTCATTGCTCTACTCAAATCAAAAGATTTTATTTAAAACGATTATCTCGTTCGAAAGATATAGAGAGCTGAATTTTTTTATGTGCTGTTTCCTTTCCGAATTTTTCATCTTGTTATTCAGATATCCTGTTTGCAGCTCTTACGACACTTCCGGTTGTCGTCTATCTTACGCTTATATATCTATATATATTTATAATATATATAGTTATAGCATATCGTATAGTAAATAAATCTCACTCGACTCGAAAAGAAAGAGAGAGAATATATAACAACAACAAAATTTTGTGACTACAATAACCTCGAAATATCGTATGGTATTTTTATTCTCTTATATAGACTCGAAAAGAAAGAGAGAGAGAGAGAGAGGGAGAGAGAGAGAGAGAGCGAGAGAGAGAGAGAGAGAGAGAGAGAGAGAGAGAGAGAGAGAGAGAGAGAGAGAGAGAGAGAGAGAGAGAGAGAGAGAGAGAGAGAGAGAGAGAGAGAGAGAGAGAGAGAGAGAGAGAGAGAGAGAGAGAGAGAGAGAGAGAGAGAGAGAGAGAGAGAGAGAGAGAGAGAGAGAGAGAGAGAGAGAGAGAGAGAGAGAGAGAGAGAGAGAGAGAGAGAGAGAGAGAGAGAGAGAGAGAGAGAGAGAGAGAGAGAGAGAGAGAGAGAGAGAGAGAGAGAGGATATAATAAAACGAACAACTGTAATTTTAAAATAACCTCGAAATGTGGTCTGGTTATATATTGTATATTTTTATAATTCAAACCAGCTGATGGCATGGCATCATATACTTTTATATATAGATAAGTATTATTTTTATACTAGAAGATATATCATGTAAAATATAATACAATAAAAAATCGATACTTTGTGCAACCTTTTTCATTTTCAGATTATACAATTCTTGGTCTTTGGTGAATTTTACATATCATGTTATATTATAACTAATGATATTGAAAATAATGAAATAAAAGAAACTGAGTCAAAATTGAGTTTAGCAGGAAGAATTACTGTATATGGAGACTCAAACTGTATTGATGATAGTCATTCCCAGAAATTTTTTATCACCATCCAAATTTTTCAAATTTGTATAAATTTTATTGTATGGTGGTTAGCATGCCTCTGGATGTTAGATGGAATTTTGGAATATACTACTACTGGACGACTTCCATCAGTCTTCATAGAGGAAGAAAATAGGATTAAAAACAAAAAAAAATATTATGACATTAGGTGCAACAGCCCTTCCCAAACGCATGGAAGATAGTCGCCTCAATCGTCACAGCAAAGTGTTAGAACCACCAGGTTCAGACAAGGTTTACGGAACACTCCCTTTGTGCCCACTTTCAACTTTGGCCACACCAGAACCAGTTAACGAAACTGCACCAGTGTATATATATTATTTAAATAATCAAAGATCTCAGGAAGTCGACTGATTAAAATAATTTTTATCTATGAGCATCAACAGGGCAAATCAATTTTTTTAGATAAGTACTTTGTGAAATCTTGTTTTTATTTTTACAGAGTATATCAGAAAATGTAAGGATTATTACCAAGTAACTAGATACCGTTACCGTTGTTGTTCTCTATTTATTTTTATTCCAAGTTGTGTTTTTTTTTGTTTTTTTTTTTAGTACGAATTGGAACAATAGGAATAGAAAAAAAAACGAAAATAAACAGAAAAAATAAAAATACACAGAAAAAAATTTGAATATATAGAAAATATTTTAATATATAGAAATAAACGAGAATTAATAATAAAAAGTAGAAACTAACAGGAAAATACAACACATAATTTACGAAACAAATTTTTGTTAGTTAATTTTACTTCGAATAAATAAATTATATTTTTATATTTAAGGATTTTTTAGAAATAAATAAATAATTTTTTAAATAAACTAAGTATTTTATTCTTATAACGTTTTCATAATAAAATTTACAAAGTCGTTTAATATGTTTAAATACATTAATCAGTAGTATTTAATCAATCACAGTAATTTTTTAAAATTATTAAATTATTCCTGAACTATTAAAGTTACTTGAATACGTTTAAATACTATAATAAATGGTATTTAAGGCCATGTGGTACTCCACAAAAATCATGTTGGGTTTAGTCGATAATGTAGGTGGAGCCAACTATTGTATATGGAACAGTAGATGGAACTTTTAGTTCTAAAAAATAGTCACAGTGGGCATGCATAATATAAGAGAAGTTGTAATTTAGCTTTTTGTACAAGATTTTTTTCTTGTAAACTTGATATTTTTTAAAATCCATTTTCAAACTGGCAATTTGTTTACAAGCAACATTATACATTTCAAACTGTATAAAAACATTCTATCATGTACTGCAATTGCATACTAATAGTAATTCTTTGATACGTAATAGTACTAAATAAGGCAACAATACATGCACTAGTATTATTAGACACAACTGTTTTATAACATGCATTATAAATTTTCTTATTTATAATATATCATGCATTCTGAATTTTCTTATTTCTAATATCATGCATTCTGAATTTTCTTATTTCTTATAAATCATTCACTATTAATTTTCTTATTTCCTATAAATCATGCACTATTAATTTTCTTATTTCTTATAAATCAAACATTATTAATCTTTAATATTATGCTTTGCTAATAGTGGTAAGCAATTGATCATGTTATAAAAGCGGAGACCATTGAATCGGAATTAGATTTATTAGGAGATTACTAACTTATTCAGAGACAGGAATCTTGCAGCAAAATCTACTTAGTCTCTTTTGAATAATGAGTATATACAAAATAATTGTTTTTTTATAAAATTAATTTTTTTTAAAATTCCCAAAACTGGAAATATGGTAACGAACAAAACTTTATATTTCAAACTGTATAGAAACATTCTATAATGTAATGCAATACACATACTAATAGTAATACTGCAGTATACATATACTGCAATTTTTTAAAACATTTAAAATCATAAAAACATTATTTCCATTGCAGATTCATAAAGGAATTCATATTACTACGGTGATAAATAATACCATGCAAAATTATAATAATTGCATTTGATTGCAAGTCGATAAATACAAAAATACTTATATAAATAATGCGATATAATACATAAATAATATTATATTGCAGATCAGTAAAGAAATTATCAATTGCTGTAGATTAAATAATGTCATGCAAAATTATGAATACAATCGACGATAGCAAATTGATAAAGTAATTATCAATATTAAATAAAATCATGCAAATACAGTATTAAATAAAGTCAAGCAAATTTACAACTACAGCATTCGATTGCAAATTCATGAAGTTACCAATTACTATAGATTGGTATCAAATCAATCAAAGGTTTATAACATGGCAAATGGCCATGTCCCAAAGAAAATAAATGCCAGCTGACTTTGTCAGACTTACAGCGTAGCAGAAAAACCTTAGCTAGGCAAGTCTCGCTGGAAAGTTTGCGAAATACACAATAATTTATTATTATTCAACAGATTCCCTGAGGCGAGTTCCCATACCCTGGTGAAAACTAGAAATTACTAAAACGAACTGAGCGATGGGTTGAATCTACCTATCCGCATCACCTCTAAACACACACCCTAAACCTTTTAAGTTTCCCCCTGCCTTCTCTACGTACCTCCTCACATTCTAAAGCACTGACACTCGAAGATCATTGAGGAAGCTGCAGAAGTAGCCCAGCGGGGTCGGATGGTCCAGGCTGGCTCTACCTCATGGACACCAGCCTGCTCACTACGATGATCAATCTGCTAGTAGCCCTCCGTTAAGCGATCAGCTACATCAACTAGGAGAAAAGGCGGATAAAGATCTTCAAGTCACATCATTGTCTGGGACAGCTACAGCAGGGAAGTTGACATAGCCCAAACCGCAGAGCAGCTAAACATATGCGATGCTTTCGAAACCAACCAATCTCTTCTAGCAATTTGTATAGATATAGAAAGAGTATACGGTTTTGTGTGGCGCAACTACTAATAAACCATAAAGTGACAGACAATATTATGTTCCTGTTCAGTAGAAATTTCACAAACCGAAATACTGAGTAGCTTTCTGGCAGAAGCGAAGGTTCGAAAATTTTTTTTCTACACAATAGCATATCTTTCACTTCCTTTCAAAATTGATTTGAATCTGTACACTAAATTATTTTCTAAAAGTCAGTATGGACTTATTTTTTCTTTAGTATCGATCCCTGTTATTTTAAGTATAAAGTTTCCAATAAAAGTTCGAGTACTAAAAAGCTATTTCTAAAACTTGAATTCAACTGTCACTGAACACTTGCATTATACTATTAATAACTTTTCTAATATACCTTCACATCTTATACACTAAATGTTTACTCAAAAATCCGTTTATGAATGCAAAAAATGAACACTAAGAACCACACTTTGTATAAAGAAGTTTCTGATATCACAGTGGTTAAATTATTAACCACCTTAAATTATTTCTTAAAAATAAAATATTTCTAAACATACAGTCCACTTCAGAATTAGTTCTTTTTTGAAAAAAATAATTATCATTTTAAGCTAATATTTAATTTCAATTTCTGTATAAAACTTAAAGAAGTGTATACATAATGTGCCTTGCGGCAAGGCACACAACTTTGAGCCAATCGGAGCCAATCTCCGGCTTAGAGGCTTAATTTGCTCCGATTAGCTCAGAATCGTGTGCCTTGGCACAAGGCACATTATATAGACGCTCCTTAAAGTAAATAAGAAACGAACAAAATTTCAAAATATGCCACTATTTAATATCTTAAAACATATGATTTTAAAAACAATTTCTCCATTGTCTTTATGTATTTATTTTTGTTTTTCTTTATATGTTATTGTTTTTTTCTGTTTTTTTACTGTTTAATTTAATTATTTAATAAAATAGAGTTTGATAATTTTGTCATTGTCTTTATCTATTTGTTTTTGTTTTTCTTTACATATTATTGTTTTTTTCTGTTCATTTTTATTTTTTGTTGTTGTTTTTTTCTGTTTATTTTCTATACCCAATGTTCCAATTCGTACAGAAGAAAACAGAATAAAACAGAAAAAAAAAAAAAATCGAAACAAATAAGAATAAACAGAAAAAACAGAAAGAAATAGAACTATTTACTGCCAGGGTATTGAATAATTATGTGTTATGAGGTTCATAATCTTCATAATAAGCTTTTACATAGAAGAAAATATTGCTGAGTGACATGCGAGGTTATAAATATATTTTATAATTTTCAGTGTTTTGTGTAATAAATAAAATAAAGTACTGGTATGATGTGATACATGAAGTGTTTATAATCAAATTTTAAAACTTCTATTAAAAATCACTTTCAAATGTTTTGAGAATAGAACAAGTGTGAATTGACTAAGTATTTGTTATGAGGTTCATAATCTTCATAATAATCTTCATAATAAGCTTTTACATAGAAGAAAATATTGCTGAGTGACATGCGAGGTTATAAATATACAATATAATTTACAGTGTTTTCTGTAATAAATAAAATAAAGTACTGGTATAATATGTTACATGAAGTGTTTATAATCAAATTTTAATACTTCTATTAAAAATCAGTTTCAAATGTTTTGAAAATAGAACAAGCGTGTATTAATAAATAATTACGCGTTATGAGGTTCATACACTTCACAATAAGTTTTGGCATAGAAGAAAATATTGTTGAGTGACACGTGAGGATATCAATATACAATATAATTTATGATGCCGATTTGAAATATTGGTCTGAGCCTTGGTTTAAAAAGCATTTGTCATCTTTAAAAAACTTAGTCGATATCAGTGCTGTGCTGTTGTACATATTTATTCAAGTTCATATGAAAAGATTATATCTAATGAACATGGGAATACTGAAAAAAGTAAAAATGATGTGTTATTGTGAAAATTTCAAGGAATAAAAGTGCTAAATTAATCTAATATATTATTTTCTCACCATGGGAGACGTCAAAATGTTTCAGAGTTCTTAGTAAATATTTTTCTAAACAAGATTCAGATAATAATTTCAAAAAGTTTTATCTATACAAGAATGTCAAGAAAGCTTTTATTCTCAGTGATTCTTATTTCATAAACTGGTTGCACTTTGAATTATTATCTCTCTAAACCAGTTGTTAAGTCTCTCTCTCTCTCTCTCTCTCTCTCTCTCTCTCTCTCTCTCTCTCTCTCTCTCTCTCTCTCTCTCTCTCTCTCTCTCTCTCTCTCTCTCTCTCTCTCTCTCTCTCTCTCTCTCTCTCTCCCTCTCTCTCGTCTACTCAACAGCTGTATAAGGAATCCACAAAAAACTTTAAGAAGAGCCTAAATATTTTTTTGAAACAGCAATAAGACGTTCTGTACAAGAATAATATACTAACAAACTTTATTTTGAAAGATCTATAGAACTCATTAAAAAAACATTCAAATTTAAAACTTTTGTGAATAACAATACTACCATTTAATAATGATATTAAAAATATACTATAATAAACTCTCATAACGTTATCACACAATGTAATTATTATCATATGAATTTACAATTAACTTTATTGTTAATTAATCATCATATCTAAGAAAATACATATTTGATTATATTATTTCAAAAAATCTAAAATGTAATGATTTTATCGAGCTCCTTCAAGAAACATTCAAATTTAAAACTTTTGTGAATAACAATACAAACATTTAATAATAATATTAAAAATATACTATAATAAACTCTCATAACGTTATCACACTCTGTAATTATTATTTTCTCTTAAAAAGTTGTGAAATCCATCTAAAAAAACATTTTACAAAAGTTTAAACTAAGACAAGTATTAGTCTCTCTTTCTCTCCCTCACTCTCTCTCCCGCCCTCCCTCTCTTTCTCGCCCTGTCTCTTTCGCCCTCTCTCTCCCTTCCTATCTGTTCCTCCCCTCTTTCTCCCTCTCTCTCAACATCCGTCAAATGGAGTAACAAAAACTTTAATGGGAGCTTAAATATGTTTTTAAATAATGAACATGTTTATTAAAAGCTAATTTTTAAGTACGTTCTAACAACACAGTTTGTCTAGTCCTTTTAATTCTTCTAGTCTCATCTATTCAATAAGTACTCTCTACAAATGGTAATAATTTTTTTCATGACTGTACAAATAATAATATTGTTAATATAAAACTTTCTACGAAAGTATAAAATAAGGCAAGTATAGAAATTTTTTCTTTATAATCTACTTTCCCTCCCTCTCTTCCCCCGCCCTCTCTCGCCCTTTGTTCCCCCTCACGCTCTCACTTTCTTCCTCTCTCCCTCTCTCGCTCAATATCCGTCAAACTCTGTACCAAAAACTTTAATGAGAGCTTAAATATTTTTTTAATACAATCAACACGTTAAAAAAAAAAAAAAATTTAAGTATGTTTTAACAACACAATTTTTGTCTAGACCTTTATTTATTGGAATCTCATCTATTCAATAAGCACTCTGCAAATGGTAATAATTTTTTTCATGACTGTACCAATAATAATATTGTTAATATAAAACTTTCTACGAAAGTATAAAATAAGGCAAATATAGACGTCTTTTCTGTGTAATCTATAAAATACACAACGGAAAAGAATAAAAAATAACTGGCTTACAAAATGGTTAATAAAACCTAAAGCACTTTTGAGTAGACAATAAATTTATATGCATTTTTTATCTCATTCCCGCTTAAAAAAGACGAACACAAGAAAAAATATTTTGGGTAATGAAAGTAAATCATGAGATTCTGCACATGTAGGGATATTATATTTAAACGATATCAATTAATAATTAAAGCCAATGTAATTATTTATAATGGGCTTATAGGTATAAACATTGTTAATGAATTTATGCAAAAATTTAGTATTCTATATTTACAAAGCCCACCGGTAAACTGCAAACCGTCGGGCCCGCCAAGTATGTATGAGAGATTGGAGGACCACCCCTGCTAGAGCAGCTCTATAGACTTCTATTGTCCTGCCAAGATGCGTAATATTATAGAAATTTCAAAATTGAGAAAGATCAATGAAAAGTGGGGATGTCGTAGTAACTATGTAATTTTTCATATAGGCTTTGACTGTTTGTAAATATCTGATAAAATTCTTATGAATTTTAGAAATAAAAAGAAGGCATAATAGTTATTGTTAAAATAAAGGGATAGTCGTGGTTGGTGGTAAAATGATTATTTATTATAAGAGAAAGAAAGTACAACAAAGCGCCATGCGCTTGGGCACCGCGTGCCGCTTCGGACGAGAGCTGAGAGCCAAGAGAGAAGCGCGAATCGGCCGCTGCCGCTTGACATACCTTCTGGCTCACAGATACACTAGGGAGGGGAGACTTACATGTGCGCATACGTGTGTCGCGCGCTGTAAGTTCCCTTCGCACGGAACCTGAAGCGATATATACAATATATATGTATCACATTTTCAACACGCCTACTTACATATACACGGTGACCCATTTTAATCGCCGCACCCGGATTTCTCAGAACCTAAGCCATATAGAGAAAAATGGTTCAAACAAAAGTTATAGGGGATAAAGGGGGCCACATAATGACGCTAACGTCTTTGACCTTGAACTTGATATTTGAGGTTATTTCAAGGTCGAAGTGGTTTTTTCATATGGAAACACCTAGTTTTGACCCCGGATTCGGAAAGAGCGGGAAATTTTACGTTCAAAATCATATTGAGAAATTTTTTCCAAGGTCATTTCAAGGTCAAATCTAGGTCAAACTCAGAAAAGTCCGTTTAAAATCGTTTTTTCCATGAACCACAGGCTAAGCTGGTTCAAATTGATCGTAGGCTTAATAGAGGAACCCACACACCCCAAACCCAAAACTTACACATCCTAGTAAACAAAACTCAAACTCGCAAATCCTAACCAGATACACTTCATGCTCTCACATGCTGAACTGTAACACCCCGGTCCCACAACCATACCCCACACCTCCCAGTCTCACACATCCCTACCCTAAGCATGCTAATCCCATACACCCCAAATCCACACATCGTTAATCCTGAAAAATTTTTCTTAAGGGCAAAATGATTTTTTAACGGAAACTTTAAGATCGTTGAAGCTTCTGTTATAAATGTATTAACCTTACTTTTTGCGCTACCCAGAAACAACGACGTGGACGTAGTAAGGATTGTTTCCTTTGGGGTACTTAATTAAAGTGAGTCCCCTTGCCTCTCACTGGTCGGGGTGCTTGATTATAGTGAGTCCCCTTGCCTCTCGCTGTTCGGGGTGCTTGATTATAGTGAGTCCCCTCGCCTCTCACTAATGTAAATAAATTTTTATTTAACCTCGAAGCAAGTGTTCGAAATGACGACCATTTGCTTCAAGGCACATAGTCAAACGCCTTTGAAAATGGCGAACTGTGTTCTGCAAAGTTTGTCTCGGAATGGCAGCGCATGCTCGAAGAATCCTATCCTGCATATCTGCTCTTGTAGTGGGTTGTTGCTCAATAACAGCATTTTTTAAATACCCCCATAAATAGAAATCTGGTGATGTAAGATCGGGTGAGCAAGCAGGCCAAGCAAACCATCAAAGACGTTGGATTATTATGGTATGGTGCGGGATTATCAATGGATATTTGATTGGCCCTTATTTTTTTGAAGCAAATGTAAATCAACATACCTATTTGATGCTAATAAGAGATGAACTACCTGGATTGATGGAAGATGTTGATTTAGAAACGCGACGAAGAATGTGGCACCAGCAGGACGGCGCAGCACCACATTTCGCTCGAATTGTAAGGACTTCTTTGAATGAGCACTATGGTAACAGATGGATTGGTCGTGGAGGTCCCCTTAACTGGCCTGCTTGCTCACCCGATCTTACATCACCAGATTTCTATTTATGGGGGTATTTAAAAAATGCTGTTATTGAGCAACAATCCACTACAAGAGTAGATATGCAGGATAGGATTCGTCGAGCATGCGCTGCCATTCCGAGACAAACTTTGCAGATCACAGTTCGCCATTTTCAAAGGCGTTTGACTATGTGCCTTGAAGCAAATGGTCGTAATTTCGAACACTTCCTTCGAGGTTAAATAAAAATTTATTTACATTAGTGAGAGGCGAGGGGACTCACTATAATCAAGCACCCCGAACAGTGAGAGGCAAGGGGCTCACTATAATCAAGCACCCCGAACAGTGAGAGGCGAGGGGACTCACTATAATCAAGCACCCCGAACAGTGAGAGGCAAGGGGACTCACTATAATCAAGCACCCCGACCAGTGAGAGGCAAGGGGACTCACTTTAATCAAGCACCCCGAACTGTGAGAGGCAAGGGGACTCACTTTAATTAAGCACCCCAAAGGCAACAATCCTTACTACGTCCACGTTGTTGTTTCTGGATAGCGCAAAAAGTAAGGTTAATACATTTATAACAGAAGCTTCAACGATCTTAAAGTTTCCGTTAAAAAATCATTTTGTCCTTGAGAAAAATTTTTCAGGGTTCAGGATGTGTGGGTTTGGGGTGTATGGAATTAGCATGCGTGGGGTACGGATGTGTGGGATGGGGGGTGTGGGGTATGGTTGTGGGACTAGGTGTCACAGTTCAGCATGTGAAGGCATGAAGTGTATGGGGTTAGGATGTGCGAGTTTGAGTTTTGTTTACTAGGATGTGTAAGTTTTGGATTTGGGGTGTGTGGGTTCCTCTATTAAGCCTACGATCAATTTGAACCAGTTTAGCCTGTGGTTTATGGAAAAAACGATTTTAAACGGACTTTTCTGAGTTTGACCTAGATTTGACCTTGAAATGACCTTAGAAAAAATTTCTCAATCTGATTTTGAACGTAAAATTTCCCGCTCTTTCCGAATCCGGGGTCAAAACTAGGTATTTCCATATGAAAAAACCACTTTGACCTTGAAATAACCTCAAAGATCAAGTTCAAGGTCTAAGACGTTAGCGCCATTATTTGACCCCCTTTGTCCCCTATAACTTTTGTCTGAACCATTTTTCTCTATCTGGCTTAGGTTCCGAGAAATCCGGGTGCGGCGATTAAAATGGGTCACCGTGTATATTGTCCGCTTAAATTTCACAATTAACAATCTTTGGTTTTCGTTTCTCTTTAGTATAATAATTACTTTGTCTAATATTCTAATTTTAAGTTTGCTCTAAACTTTTCAAATTTTATCCGTCCTAATGACTTAGTGAAGATACCTGCAGGATTTTCATCTGAATTAATTTTTATAACATCAATAGTACCTTCTAAATAATTTTCATTTACAAAGTGGTAATGTGTTTCAATGTACTTAGAATTTTTTGTTAAATTTCCACATTTACTTATACTAATCGCACCTGCATTATCCTCATAAATACATATCTGATTGTTAATTTCTGTTTCATATTCTTTTAGCAATTGTTTAATTAATTTTACTTCACTCACGCATATAGATAACGCAAGATACTCAGCTTCGGTAGATGACTTTGTTACAATATTTTATTTTTTTGATTTCCAATATATACTATTTCCATTCATTTTAATTAAATAACCAGTAGTAGATTTTCTATCAACTTCATCTCCTGCCCAATCAGAATCAACATAACATTCTAAAATATCAACATTTAGTTTTTTCTCGTATGTTAATTTTATTTCTTTTGTATAATACAAATATTTTTTATTCTTTTATATATTTTATATATAAATTTAATATTCTTAGTACATATTTATAATGACTCTGATCATAACAATTTTGAAATCTACTTAGGTAATTTACAGAATAACAAATATCTGGTCTAGTACTAGACTCCAATTAAATTTCTATATTTTATATCATTTGATGCTGATAACGCAGGTTCACGTTTTAAATTTTGTTTCATCGGAGTAGCATACAATTTTGCATTTTCAATATCATATTTTCTCGCTAAAGACTCAATATAATCCTTTTGATCTAGTCATAATATTATTATCATAGCCGTAATTGATATTTATCCTTAAATAAGTTTTTATTTTGCCCATATCTTTCATTCTAAATTTCACAGATAATTTCTTTTTAATAAAGTCTATCAATTTTTAATTTTTACCACAAATTAATAAATCATTAACAAAAATTATTAAATAAATCTTCTCATTTTTAATTTTTGTGAAATATAAACAATAATCGATTTTACTTTTCTCAAAATCTAATTCAATCAAATATTTATCTAAGCACTCATACCATGCACGTGGACTTTCACGGAGTCCGTACAAAGCTTTATCTAATTTGCATACTCTTCCTGAATTATCATTATAACCTTGAGGTTGTTTAACATAAACTTCGGATTTTACTTTTCCATTAAGGAATGCTGACTCGACATCCATTTAATCAATTTTAAAATCATTTTGCACACAGTAATTTAATAAGATTTTTAATGTTTGAGTTCTCGTAACAGGTGAATAAATATCATCAATTATTTCCTTTTGCTGAAACCCTCTTACTACAATTCTAGCTTTAAACTTATTATTTGCCTTTTTTGTATAAACCCACTTTAAGTCTAACGCCTTTTTATCTTTCGGTTTGTCAACTAATTTCCATGTTTCATTTTTATTTAAACAATCAATCTCATTATTCATAGCTTCTTGCCAATTTTTACTCTCATTACTATTTGTCGCTTCGTTATAATTTTCGGAATTATCAACGTTTACATAATTCACAGAAATACAGTTTGTTACCGGATTTCCGTATCAATTTACAGGGCTTTTCTTTCTTGACGACCTTCTCGGTACTATTAAATTATCTTTACTAGAACTAGGTACATTATTTTCATCATCATTATTTTCAATGTTTTCATTTTTATTTTGATTTTCTAAATCATTTTCCCTTCCTGTACTCTCCCCGAGGGTCGAAGTAGGGGGAAGTATAATTTCATCATTGTTTTCATTTATTTCATCATTATCACCAAATCCAACTAACTTTACATTTTCTTCAATTATGTCTACATGTTTAGCTACAATTACTCTATTATTTGTTAGGACTTTATAACCTACACTGTCATATCCAACTAATACTCCGAAATCTGCTTTCCTATCCCATTTACTTTTTCTTTTAATTTCTGGAACTCGAACAAAAACTCTACTGCCATATAGTTTAAGAGTTTTAATATTAGGTTTTTCTCCCATCATAATTTCATACGGAGTCTTTTTCTCTAAAGTATTTGCGAAGGTTCTATTTTTTAAATATGCTGCTGTTTGAACTACTTCCGGCCAAAACCTATTATGAATTTTTGCGTCTGCTAATAAACATCTCGCCGTTTCCATTATCGACCTATTGTACCGTTCGGCAGTTCCGTTCAATTCGTGAACACACGGGGGGCATGGTTCAATATAAAACCCTTTTTCTTTAGCAAAATTGTAAATATCTTTATTTAGGAATTCTCTACCATTATCACACCTTAATATTTTAACCTTTTTTCCTGTAGAATTTTCAATTAAATTTACATAACTCACGATGCAATCATAAACTTCATTTTTCTCTTTCATCGTATAAACTTTTGCAACTTTACTATAATCATCTACTAAAACTAAAAAATATTTTTCTCCCCTAAATCCTATTGTTCTATGCGGTTCATTTACATCCGCGTGAATAATTTCTCCTATATCTTTGGCTCTATGCCTATCATTTTCAAATCTAGTATTAGTCATTTTATTTTGTACGCAAGTACCACATTTTAAATATTCACTTTCTAAATTATTTGGCAAACCTTCAACTAAATTATTTTTACTCAAAATATTCAAATATCCAAAATTAACATGCCCTAGCATTCTATGGAATTTTTCTTTCAATGTCATGCCGTTATTTACATTTTCTGTTACGTAGGTCTGTTTATTCTCTAACACAGTGTTTATCTTATACACATTATTTACTTTATTTGCTACTGCTATTAATTCGTTTTCACGGTTATAAATTTTTGAAGTATTTCCTATCGAAACAATTTTTAAATTTTCTGCTACTCTCCTGAAACTCATTAAATTCCTATCCATTTCTTTTACAAAAAATACATCTTTTATTTCAATTTCTGGTTCATTATAATTTGTTATAAATTTAGCTTTAATATCTCCTATACTAGTTGCTTTTAAGGTACGACCATCTCCCACTTTTACGTTAATCGGGTTTTCTAATTTATTTACTCTAGCAAAGTATTTATCATCGTTATAATATGATCGGAGCATCGGCTATCTAAAACCCATTCCAACTTACTTTCGCAACTATTTACCTCTACACTATTATTTACGATATCCTCTGCTTCGGTTATGAAAGTCGTCGGGTCTCGACTCGTGTTTTGTCGATCTTGCCGCTGTTGACTGCCTCGTCTTCGCTGACCTCTGCCTCGGCTGTGATAGCTGCCGTCACGTTGCTGCTGGTGTTGAGAACGTGCGCCTCCTCGCGCTTGTTGTCCTCCTCCTCTCGAGCCTCTCCACGAATTCCTTCCGTTGCTTGTACATTCGTATTGAAAGTGACCGGGCTTCCCGTATTTGTAACATGTATTGTCTCTTTTCTTCTCTACTTTAAATGCATTTGAATTCGCATTTTTATTTCTTGAGTTCTGATTTTCTTCTCTTTCACGATTCTCATATAATTTAATTTTATTTATGATGTAATCAACGGTTCTTTCATTTTCGGGTAATACATCAATTAAATCTCCAATATGACTTAATGAACTTGGTAATGTTCTTAACATATAGTTTAGTTTTTCTTTTTCAGTCACTGTAGCACCGGCATTTTTTAATTCAGTAATTAACTTTTCGAATTCATTATAAAATTCACTTGTCTCGGTATACTCTCTTAGTCTTAATCTGTCCAGTTTATTTCGTACACAAATTTGTAATGCCGTTGACTCACGCAAATACAACTTATCAAATTTTGTAATTATATCAAAGCTGGTATTTTCATCATTCACCAACTCCATTTGTCTGTTCGACAAAGCGCTATGTATGAAATTCATCGCTTTCAAGTCTTTCTCGTTCCACGTGGCTTTATTTTCATTATCTGCTCTCACTCTCTTAATAACTTCTTCACATTTCTTCAATCTCAAAAATACAGTAATTCTTTTCTTCCATGTGCTGTAGTCTTTCCCGTCGAAAATCGGTAGCGTCATCTTGAATTCGTCCGCCATGTCGATTCGTATCTCTTCTTGTTTAATTATTTCTAACACTTTTCTTGTCTTATTCAAAATAATTATTTTCTTTACTGTTGACACAAATCGGTTTAAACTATTCTTTCCTTCAGCTGTCTCTTCGTTTTTGTCTGATATCTCTTGTTTAATTTTTAGTCCCTCACTTTTCTTTTCTGAGTCGCTGCCTCGTGATACCATAACCTCAAGATCTAATCTCTCTGCATCGCCTTGATTTCATATTCTTTTTCCAAAACTTTTCATTGTGTTTTATTCTTGATATATTTGTCCATATTTTCTCACCAATATTTTCTTGATTATTCACTTTGTTTCACTTATTCCATATATCGACCAGCCCCGCAGGCAACGTAAAGTACAATATAAAAAAATTTGTCTCTTTTGTTATGAAGATTTGAGAGGGTATTTCTATGTAATTTCACGCGTTGAATATGAAAAAAATAGTAACAAAACTCTCGCAGACACCCTTGACCTTGAAAATTTCAAGGTCAAGAATGTTTTAAGAAATTTTAAAACTATTTGTTATGTATTCAAAACATCAAATTTGATCTAAAAACTTCAAATATTCTTTGTCTCTAGAGTGGTTCATATATCGACCACCCCGCAGCTAAAAGGTTAAAATAAAGGGATAGTCGTGGGTGGTGGTAAAATGATTATTATTTAGTATAAGAGAAAGAAAGTACAAAAAAGCGCCATGCGCTTGGGCACCGCGTGCCGCTTCGGACGAGAGCTGAGAGCCAAGAGAGAAGCGCGAGTCGGCCGCTGCCGCTTGACATACCTTCTGGCTTACAGACACACTAGGGAGGGGAGACTTACATGTATACATACGTGTGTCGCGCGCTGTAAGTTCCCTTCGCACGAACCTGAAGCGATATATACAATATATATGTATCGCATTTTCAACAGTTATATAATTAAAATAATTTTCGCCCACACGGGCGTAAAGTGAATAGGTTCTATAAAGTTTGGTAGGAGTATGGGAGCTATTACGCCTGTTAGGCGTTAAGTAGTACTTTATTCCCGCTGACTGAATATTTTTAAGTACTTACGAAAAATTGTATTATTCAGTCAAGTTAACTTATGGGCACTTGACTACAATAAATTGATTTCAGTACTTTCTTGTGTTTAATTTGTATAGAAGGATAAGCAAATTTTAATACATTTCTGGGAATAGTCATACAGTTGTTTCCGAGAGTTGTTTATATTACTTGACTATCGACAATTGATTTCACAACTTTCATTTGTTTGATTTGCAATGAACAATTTGAATGTATTTACTTACATATAATTTGTTCAGCATAGAATGCCTCAAAGAAGTAAAAGACTTTTTCACTGGTATTTATTTGATTTCTTTTAAAAAATCATAAATATTATTATTTTATAGATTATACAGAAAAGACGTCTATACTTGCCTTATTTTATACTTTCGTAGAAAGTTTTATATTAACAATATTATTATTGGTACAGTCATGAAAAAAATTATTACCATTTGCAGAGTGCTTATTGAATAGATGAGATCGTATTGTATTTTGAAGTACTTTTCTACTTCTGGCCATCACTTTAACAAATAATTAAAACATGTTATTTATCTTTTTAAGCAACCAACATTAATTTGATTATTATTTATTTAATAATTTTCACTTTAATCATTTTCATTCCAATAAATATTCCAATAAGTAATACTACCTAATTATCAAATAAAAATGAATATTTAATTTTAAATTCTCGCGCCTCTTATCCAAGAGCCAATCATATAATATCAAATCTATAGAGGCTTCACTTCTTCCGTTCATCACTTTTTTAAGGTGGTCTTATACTTAATGGCTCCTGATGCGAAAAAATTACCTGAAAAAATGAATTAAAATAAAATTACGATAAAATAAAGGATATGTATCACTAATATAACTTATTTCTAAAACAAAATCCCAAGAAATAGGTCTCTTAATCCACTTTATGCAGAATTATGTCATTTTAGAAAAATCAACTGGTGAGCAAGTTTTCTTGACAATCACTCGATGGATTTTGACGAGAGAAGTTACAAATTACTTGAAAAACATGTACCTATAGCATGAAGCTCTGGAATTAGAAAATATGGTGACTAAGTATTTTTTTAATTGAAGAAACTACTTTTGTTGTCTTAATTTTATCAATTTTTATGAATTTTTATAGTTTTTTCAATTAAAAAAAAATACTTAGTCTTGAAATTTTTTAATTCCAGAGCTTCATGCCATACACTGAGAAAAATTTTTTGGGATAATTATGAGACGATTGGTTAAAATTACTATACTGTACGCACAATCTGACCGACTGGTAAAAGTGACCTATTTATTAGATTTCTAATAATTTTTACAGTTTGACTAAGAAAAACTACAAGAAAAGTATTGTAAAATTTAACGTAAAAAAGTTGGGAAAATTATTAGACAGTATATTAAAAATCACAAGTCATAAATTTTACCAGGCAACTGGCAAATATTCTGAGACTTTATAAGAATTTTTCCTATAGAGCTGACAGAATTTACAAGACAGTATAGTAATTTTTACGATATATATACAATATATGTGCAGCGCTGCGCATGCGCGCTATAAACAAAACACGAGGGCATGCGCACTTAACTCGTCATAACCTGCAAAACGATATAATTTCAGTATAAATAACTTTAATTAACACTCGTATAATTAATTAATTAATTAATTCAAATAATTCTCTATGTATTCATTACAAAATTATTTTAAAAAGACGTGAAGAACGAATTCACTTTAAGAGTGTCAGTATAATGTAACATATGTAGACGATTCGAATTATAAACACGCAAGTGTACGCAGTGGCGCAGTCGTTAAGAAGTTCGCCTGTCAACTAGGAGACCCAGGTTCGATTCCCCGCCCCGGAGATTTTTTTTCATCATAATATTTATTTATAATTTATTTCTTGATATGTATTCATATGCGTTCTCTTGTGGGAAAGTATATAATAATTGGCTAAAAATAATTTTTTTCTGTATTTTTCGGACATTTACAAAAATTACTATACTGGCTAATAAAAATTATTAGATGGACAGTCTGTGGTCGGATTCTAAAACTAATATAGTAAAATTTCTCTAAGTTCTTTGTAAATATTCCAAAATTCTTCTCTCAGTGTAGGTATATGTTTTCCAACTAATTTGTGACTTCTCCCGTCAAAATCCACCGAGTGATTGCCAAGAAAACTTGCTCACCAGTTGATTTTGCTAAAATGACATAATTCTGCATAAAGTGGATTAAGAAATTTATCTCTTGTGATTTTGTGTTAGAAATAAGTTATATTAGTGATACATGAACTTTATTTTATAGTAGTTATATTTTGATTTATTTTTTCAAGTAATTTTGGTCCCAGGAGCCATTAGGTATAAGACCGCCTTAAGAAGGGAAAAGATGAAATCATACATATGCCGGTCAAAACGCGAAACGGACATCCTGATTAGCTTATCTGATACATATTTTTTTATTTCTTGTTTACAAATTTATATTATGATTCATAATAGTGTATAAATATATCCGTAAAATAAGTTGAACAAGCTGGTTCAAAGAATTCTTAAGGAAAGTATCATCGATCAACTTAGTTGTCAAACATTATAATATACTTTACGCAGCAAAATAAATCCGCGTTATGCAGGTGTGATTATTAAAGCTTTCTATTGGAAGAATTACTACCAACAATCTAGAATTGATTCTTCGCAAATTAACGTTTCAGAAAAACATTTAAGTAAAGTCACCTACCAACCGGCACCGATTGGAAAATTTCCCTTTAATCGTTTTGACACTTGAGTTGACGAAAAACCAATTGTAAGCTGTTCGTAGTTATTCTCTAGAAGAATTTCGTAAAAATTAGATCTGTGCATAACGCGTATTTACAAAAATATTACATTCAATCTAAATCTAACCTAGAGGTTAGATCGAGCTTTATGTATAATTATTTTAGTCTTCCGAAACATTACTTGGAACAAAAATTTTTTTTATAATCTTTCTAATAGATATGCGATGATTCTCACGAAAAATTAAGCCTACGTAATGCAAACTTTGGAGTTAATTCGTAATCAAAAGCCAATCGGAACCGAAAGTACCTTATTAAAGTACGTTTCGAGACCTGGATTTCTACGAAAAAAATTGGAGATTGTTTCTATACATTATCTTAACAACATATATAAAATAGGTAGTAATAGCATAAATTTTGCATGTTAGATGGAAAATTTTCGAGCGGCAAGTATATTACAGTGAACCTTTCTTAAGTGCTTTCCTAAACACGAATTTGTGCGAAACCACGTATAAGTATTTCATACTTCTCTGGAGAAAGTGCTTAAAAATTGATGGCCTACAAAAATAAAATTAAAATCGTGAAAATAAAATTTTACTCACTTGAACCCCTTCAAAGTGTTGTATGAAACATATTTTAGAATGAGTCCATCTGGTAACTTCATCCCTGCATCTGAGGAAGAACCACTGACGTAGTCTATAGAAAGATACTTTGGTAAAAAATAACTTTTCAGAAGTTTGAGCTGCTAATATACATGTTTTCAGTAGCATTTTAATAGTAGTTTCTAACTTATCTCAGACATTAATGCGTAGATTTACACATACGCATCATTATTGTATAATCGATATTTTTAAATTTTAGTTTCCACGCTCTCTTAGCGTGGGCAACATTGGAACGGGGGATGTTAGTTAATCTGTAAGTAATCTAAGAAACTAATGATAATGCATAACCTATCAGCTGAGAATGCCGCGTTTAAGAAATAGTATTTACAATTTCTCTCATGTCTTTGAATTCGGTTTAATAATTCTTATAATCGTCAAGAAAATATTATCATAATAACGTGAATCCAGCACACGATCAAATCTACGATAAAAATAGCGCCTCTAGCGGCTACCGTAAGAACGTATTTCGTATGTACGCCTACGTACGTACGTACTGCAGCTTGAATAGCACCACCGCTCCGAAAGGCGCCCACTTCAGGGGGATGATTCTTAACCGATAAAACCTACCTCTTGTCTCTGTGTTACGCACTGATTTTGTATCTTCTATCTTTGTTTATCTATCGGTTTAGAATCAGGCCCCAGGCATTTGTGCCGCTCACGTCGCGTATGGAGGACCATAAGCTCGTTCACCCTTGAAGCCATATCCTTTCTAAATTCAGTCAACGTCACTGATTTTTCATCACTGTCACTATGCGCCTTCAAGCGCTTTCTATTCGACACTCTTTTTGGAAAGGACATGGCTAATTGGGCGCGGTGTGTGCGCGATGTGCGGCTTTCTCGAAGTCTGTTACCACTCATTTCGCACGCTCGGCTTTAGCGAGCAAGGTTGCTCTATCCCCCCAAGTTCCTGTCGCATATCTCGCCCCCTCACCCCCCCCCCCCTACTGCGCACGCAACCGCGTCTTTTCTGGCCGCTCTGTAATCTTCACTCCTCACCGTCATTGCTCTTTTTTTTTTCGCTGCGTGTACTACCTTCTCCATTCCATATTCCATCTCGCATGTCACCTAGTTTTTAAGTACAAATTTGTATGCGCTTCTCAGCACTGTTCTGCGTTCCCGTATTTTATATTGTTTATTTTATTATATTCTCCATATGCTTTTGTTTTTGTTTTTGTTTATATTGCTTTTATACTGCGTTATAATTATATTGTCTATATCATGTTTCTTCTGCATTTTTATATTTGTTGTATTTATCTGCAAATATTTTTTCAGTGCCAGACGGGGTGCAACCCCAAGGCGTTAAATAAATGATTCAATCAATCACTCTCTGGGGACTGCACTCGTGCGCGTCACCCACGAGGATCCTCGGAATCCACTCCTCGGGGAAAACGGGGTCGACGCATCTCTCCTCGCACAACACTCTACACGCTTCTCTTCTCTCTCACTCTCCTCTCTGTATCGCATGATTCGCCTCTAGGCATGTAATCGCAGCGATCCGAATAGTGTTAACACTCGTACAATACTACCTCTCGGTCCTTGCTGTTCACACCTCTCCCCCGGCCTTGCCCTCTCGCAAGGTTGGCCCGTGTTTTTCAGGGCTTCTTGTGTACGGTAGTCGCGCTCAGTACTTTTCATTTTCGCGGGCTGCGTGTGCTCGCACATCGCCGCGCGCTTATCTCGCGCGCACAACTACACATACACACATACGCGTGCCTACCGTTGCAATGTATGCTAAATTGTGCAAAAATGTATTGAAGTATCTCCTTTTCGAACATTTCGCACTGGCTTAGCACAGTTTGGCACGATTTGAAACAGTTTGATACATATTATAATTTTCATCCATTGAAAATTAAATCAGCTTGATTATTCGGCACAGTTCTGCACAGTTCGGCACTTTTTCGCATGTTTCTGTTCATTTTAACACAGTTAATCAGATTATTCCACGTTGTAGCACAGTTGTGCAAATTTAACCACAAATTATTGTAAAATTTGTAAATAATAATAATAATTAATATTATTTTCAATAATAATTAATATTATTTTCAAAAATTTAAAGCCATAACCCGCAAAAAAATGATTTGTATATAGTTACTCTAGTGGAAATATCATTTATTCAAAACTGTTTAAAATTGTTCAAAAGTACGTATTTTTGAACGTTCAAAACAGTTTTGCACAGTTTAAACTGTTTTGAACAGTTTTAAACAGTTTTTAAATTTTGTATGAAAATAGTATTAATCAACAAGAATTTGTTTATAACAGTTTAAAACAGTTTCGAACAGCTATGAACGATTTTAAACAGTTTCAACCAGTTTTAAACAGTTTTAAACGGTTTTGAACATTTATGAACAGTTTTAAACAGTTTTGAACAGTATCAAATGTTTTTAAACAGTTTTGAACAGTTTTAAATGGTTTTGAACGGTTTTGAACAATTGAAATTCTGAATTATTAATACTATTGTTACGTACGTGAGGACGACCGAATGAATTAAGATGAATATGCCGTGTAAAAAATATGCGACGAGCGGGACGTGAACCCGCGATCTTGAGAATTCTAATCTCGCGCTCTACCACTGAGCTAACGTCGCGATGCTTGCTCGAGAGCATCACGGGAGTCTTGTCCTTATTTTGAAGCGGATGCGTCAGAGTTCGGATGACGGTCGAGCTAAGCCCGTGACACTATTAATACTATTAAAACAAAATTTTAAAACTGTTTAAAACTATTCAAAATTGTTCAAAACCGTTTAAAACTGTTTAAAACCGCTCATAACTATTCAAAACTGTTTTAAACTCTTCCAAACAAATTCTTATTGATTAACCCTCAGGGTACGGACTGGGTTAGCATAACTCGAGCGAATTTTGGAAGTAGCGCCATTTCAAAGGAAGTGATGGTGGCGGCTCCTACCGGAGGGGGGAAAAATCTTTGAGGTAGGCACTGTGTGAACGCCAAGCGGCAGCGTCAGTCTCCGCTTGGTGCTCGAGATATACGATTATGAAAATTGAACTCTGGTAGTCTACACCCAGTCCGTACGGAACGTTACAAAATCCGTGTTTAAAAAAAAAATTGTGTCTTTCAAGTATTTGCAGCAGTAGAGTATTCTGGTATGTATAATTTACTATTTTTAATATACTTTTGTGTATTCGAACCTCAAAATGATGCTCTGTAGCATATTAGCATAACATATCCGCGCATGCATTTTATTTTTTGAAAAGTTGTGCTACTCTTAGCATAACTTTTCGTAAGATGCGTCGAATAACGATGTATAATATTTATTTTCACGATTTATCATTGCAGAGTCTTTTTGTGAAAATGGCAACGCGTCGGAGAACCCGGAGCGTTGCAGCTCTCGAAGAATTATAGAGAGAAGCCGAGGATGACAGTGTAACTGAAAACGCCAGCGACACCGATGGCACCGAGAACGAAGCAGAGGAAAGTTCCCACGCTTCAGAAACTGACGCTGATGAAGATGAAGCAGATGGAGAGTCATCGGAAAGCGAAGAGTCTGCAGCAGCTCAAACAATAGGCGTCCCTCCCTGCAAACAAGGCCGACCGTCGTACCTGCGCTCCAAAAGCGGGCACAAATGGTCTCTCTCTCTGCACCGGAGCAGAGAGGTAGACGGTCACATACTTCATATGAGTCTGCGACTAAAGGTAATGCAATGAACGCTAAAACTCCACTTGAAGCATGGAGTGTTTTATTTTCCGATGAAACACTTGATATTATTGTAATACACACCAATGAAGAAATAAGGAGACAGATCGATGTGCTCAAAGAAAATAATACAAGGATTGACTCATCAGTTCACAAACCGATCGATATAGTCGAATTAGAATCTATTTTTGGATTGTTATATTATGCTGCGTTCATTGCATGCCTTTATTCAAAGCTACTATGTCGAGAAACCACTTTACATTTATACTAGAATGTTCACGCTTTGACGATAAAAATACACGAGCTGAAAGGAAAGTAAATGATCGTTTTACACACATAAGAGAAATTTGGAATTTGTTTATAAAAAACTGTATGGATAATTATGAATCAAGCACTAATACTACTATTGATAAACAGTTACTTCCCTTTCGAGGTCGTTGTAGCTTCAAAATGTACATACCTTCAAAACCAGATAAATATGGTTTGAAAATTATATCATTGAACGATGCGAGTACACATTATATGATTAATGCGATTCCCTACTGTGGAACTGTAACCGGTCGATTAGCAGGTGAACCTATCCCAACTTACTATGTAAGAAAGCTAACCGAACCAATTTATAACACTGGGCGAAAGATAACTTGTGACAACTGGTTTACTTCATAATCGCTTTTAAAAATGATGAAAAAAGAACATAATTTATCTCTGATAGGAATATTAAAAAAAAAATAAATGAGAAATACCAGCTCACTTCAAAAGTGTATCGAACGACACCGAACATTCGATTTTGCTATTTAGATAAAAAGACATTGCTTTCTTGTAATCCTAAAAAGAAAAAGATTGTATTAGTTACATCTTCTATTCATCAAACGGGCAAAGTTAATGAAGAATCGGGAAAGCCGGAAATGATTGAGTTCTATAATAAGACAAAGGATGGCACCGATTGTTTCGATTTTAAATGTCACCAGTACACTGTAGCTAGAAAAACTTTTAGGCGGCCTCTTAGATTATTTTATGGTATGTTAGATCAAGATAGTGTAAATTCTTTTGTCCTTTACAATCTAAATCAAAGTAACACTCCAATGAGAAGAATGGAATATATAAATATAATGGCACTTCCTATGCAACTTATAAAACCTACGCTAATTAAAAGATTAGCTACTCCCACGTTGCGATTAAATCTGCGTAGTATGATTGGAGATTTTTTGGATGCGCGCGATTTACTAGAGGAAATGGACATAACATATGAGTTGGTTGATAATAAAATGTCAAAGCAAAAAAGATGTAATTTGTGTTCTAGTTTTCTGGACCGTAAAACTTTTTACAAGTGCCTAAGATGTGGTAAGGCTATGTGCAAAGAGCATGTAGCGAAAATATATTGTGAATGCGCAAACACCGAGTAATTCTCTTTTTTTTTATCAAGGAGCGCGGGCGCGCTCCGAAAGCAAGTAACTGTCCAATGTAGAAGAAGCCTGAGGGACGACCATGCTACATATACATTGAAATGGGTGTGCGAGAATTTCACTATTTTTTTACGACTTCGCATTATGTTTCTTCTCATACTTGAATATATCAACGGATAGCTTTTCTGATATACTACATGTATAAAAAATTTCAATTAAAAATATT
Source organism: Torymus aiolomorphi (assembly GCA_036365515.1). NCBI lineage: Eukaryota > Metazoa > Arthropoda > Insecta > Hymenoptera > Torymidae > Torymus > Torymus aiolomorphi. The sequence continues at coordinate 103,379,571 of CM070873.1, read as the reverse complement.
GTTTCGTTTTGATGTATATCGAGTTCATAATTTCTGATGGCTGTTTTCAGATCGAAAAATTTTCTTCTTCTTTTCTCTCGTCGATCAGCTGTTTTGTTCCGACCGCTGCTCGGTTGTGATTGGTCAAGCTCCTACCTACTATGATATATATATATATATATATATATATATATATATATATATATAACTATATATACACGCAGAAAGTGAGAGAGAGATAGAGAGAGAGAAACATGTATATTTTTTTGTATATTTATATAAATACACATATAATAATAATACATACAGTAATAATATAACCTGTCTATATGTCTGTGATATATTTATTATTATATACCACAATATCACTGACCATCGCGGTAGATTGTTTAATTAAATAATTAATTATTAAAGGTTTCGAGAACTCCACTGACAAAAAGAATTTATTTACGAGCATCAATGGGGTAACAATTATTTTTAGATAAGTATTAAATGGTTAACTGTTAATTGGTAATTTTAAATAAAAGAATTGATACTTTGTGAAAATTTTTTGTTAATTTTTTACAGAGTCAAGAAGATTTTTGTTGGAGTCAGTAAATACTCTAAAAGCTGAAGATAATAGGTAATAAGAATATTATTGAAATTAGAACCAGAAAGCAGATACAAATGAAATAGATGAAAACGAAATGCCAAATACAAATAAAAATATTTCTCCTGCTCGCCTTGGATTTAAAATAAAAACTTTGATTAGAACACCTAGTAAATCTACAACACCGAAAAAGGATCTGCAAAAAAATTTCAAATACCAATTATGTGGTATACCTCAAAAATTATGTCTCTAAAAGCTGAAAATAGTAATAAGAATACTATTGAAATAAGAACCAGAAAGGAGATGCAAATGAAGTAGATGAAAATGAAATGTGCCAAATACAAATAAAAAATTTCTCCTGCTCGTCTTGGATCAAAAACTTTGATTAGAACAACTAGTACATTTACAACACCGGGAAAGGATCTGCAAAAAAATTTAAAAGACCAATCATTTGGTACACCTCAAAAATTTTGAAAGACATAATCTAAAGAACATATATGAAACGAATTAAGTATAATGAACATGCTGATGATTCTATGTATAAATAAGTTAATGAAAGTGATGAATATAATGGTGATGTGGAAGAAGAGGATGAAAGTATAAGTGAGTGTGAGAATATAAGTGAGAGTGACAGTAGCGCTAGTAAAGTTCCATCTATTAAAGCTGCACGTTCTATCTATTCAAGTTCTTTCAAGTTCTATCTATTAAAGCTGCTTTATAAGTGAAGTTTCTGGTACTGGCAAAACATCTACCGTAAATGAAGTAATATGTTATTATACAAAATAAGTATTTATATGTATAACATATAACCTCTCTATTTGTATGTGAAATAATATACACATATAAAACATAATATATAATAAATATATTCAGATAAGTAGCAAACTTTTATTAGAAAATAATTAATCGTATTAATATAAAATGTATAAAAGTTCTTGTTACTTTGTGAAATCTTTTTTTTATTACAGAGTATTAGAACGCAAGAATTATTTTTTTTTACCATTATACTACATCATAGAAGAGAATTGAAAGAATTATATTTTTAAACAAATACATTACAAGTTCTATTACTATTACAAGTTTTTTGTTTCAAAATGTTTCTGGAAGTAAAAATCATTATAAAAAAAAATTTGTGAAGCATTTATGACGACATCTGAAATAAGCAGGATATCAACTTATTAAAATCTGGAAATAGTGAGATGTAAGATTTTCTCAGACTTTAAAAGTGTATCATATACTCAATATTTTTACATATATACTAAAAGTGTAATAATATTATTTATTTAATTATATTAATTCCTTCAGACCTAGGCTTCTCTTTGTTTTCAGATAATTATATGTCATTAATGCATACACGTACATTCTTTATAAATTTTTCTTGTTGGACGGTGTTCTCGAATCACTATGTATCATGGTTACGAAAAGATTATTATGATATTCAAGTATTCAAGTCTATCAAAGCGCACAACCTCTAGTCCTTCAGTAGCAGAGGCAGAAATATTGTGGTAGTTGTCCCCCTAGAATTAGCCTTGTTCTACTTTATGGTGAATGTCAGTATTATTATATATAAGAAGTTCTAATTAGGTACTACTGAAAAATCTAATTATAAATTTGTAAATTGAGCGATTGTCCTCATGACCCTGGTGGTAATATTATTAATGGAAAGGCACTTGTCATCTGCAAGAAGCTTAGTCGATATAAGTGCTTTACTGTTGTACATATTTACTCAAGCACCAATTAAAAGATTATGTCAAATGAAAAAAGCAAAACGGATGTGTTATATTGTGAAAATTTCAACAAATAAAAGTGCTCAGTTATTCTCGTGTATTATATGATTTTCTCAGGGTGGGAGACGTCAAAAGTTTAATCTATACAAGACTTTAATGAGAACTTAAATATTTTTTTAAAACAATCAGTAAAATAAATTGTATTGTTATAAAACTTTCTACGAAAGTATAAAATAAGGCAAGTATCTGAGTTTTTCTGTGTAATCTATAAAATCATTTATAGTTATTTTATTAAATCTATAAAATAATATATATTATAATTTTTTAAAAGAAATCAAATAAATACTAGGAAAACAGTCTTTTACATTTTTTAGTTAGGGTATGCTCAACAAATTATATGTAACTAAATTCACATTGTTCACTGTAAATCAAACACATGAAGTTGTGAAATCAATTTTTAATAGTCAAGTACTTAATGCAAACTCCCCGAAACCATCACTGTATGACTGTTCTCAGAATATTATTCAAATTGGTTCATCCTTCTATATACAAATTAAACACAAGAAAGTACTGAAATCAATTTATTGTAGGCAAGTACCGAAATAAAACTTTTTGTACCTCGGATGTAAAATTGCACCACAGTACTTCTACAAAACTATAGAATTACATACGCGTGGGCGAAAATTATTTCTAATTATATTCTATAACGTCTCCTTTTTATTTTTCAAATATTTTACGATTACATCCTATTGAAAAAAAAATTCTATAACATTACGTTCTATAACATCATCTTGGGAAGACAAGGGAAGTCTAGAGATGCATCCTCTAGCAAGGGGTGGTCCTATGATGTCCCATACATACTTGGCGGGCCAAATCGGTTAAAATGTGTAAATGAATTTTTTCTACAAATTAAATGCTGGTTCGTAAATCTATCCCTGTTTTTAAATAGAAGTGCCATAGATTACAAAATATAATTTACTTATTTAAAGCACGGTAGGTAAAAATGTAGAGATCTTTCGAGTGCACTAAAAATTTATATGAATTATCTATTTTACCCCCTTTCGAAATTGCTGTCTTAAGATTTAAACTTATCCATTTTGTAATCATTAATCGCAGAAGAAGAAGTGGCCGGCAATTGGACTTAGATGGACGGGCACAGGTACACCCACCCTATTTCTAGTGAAAATTAATCCTGATTCTAGAGATATTGTATAGGATATAAATGGTATCAATTAAAAATTAGAGCTAATGTAATTATTTATAGTGGACTTATATAGACAAATATTGTTCGTGAATTCGTACAAATATTTTTAGTATTCTACACTTAAATAGCCAGTACGCTACCAACCGTGGGGCCCGCCAAGTATGTATGGGACATCATAGGACCACCCCTTGCTAGAGCATGCATCTCTAGACTTCCCTTGTCCTCCCAAGATGATGTTATAGAACGTAATGTTATAGAATTTTTTTTTCAATAGGATGTAATCGCAAAATATTTGAAAAATAAAAAGGAGACGTTATAGAATATAATTAGAAATAATTTTCGCCCACGCGTATGTAATTCTATAGTTTTGTAGAAGTACTGTGGTGCAATTTTACATCCGAGGTACAAAAAGTTTTATTTCGGTACTTGCCTACAATAAATTGATTTCAGTACTTTCTTGTGTTTAATTTGTATATAGAAGGATGAAACAATTTGGATAAAATTCTGAGAACAGTCATACAGTGATGGTTTCGGGGAGTTTGCATTAAGTACTTGACTATTAAAAATTGATTTCACAACTTTCATGTGTTTGATTTACAGTGAACAATGTGAATGTAGTTACATATAATTTGTTGAGCATACCCTAACTAAAAAATGTAAAAGACTGTTTTCCTAGTATTTATTTGATTTCTTTTAAAAAATTATAATATATATTATTTTATAGATTTAATAAAATAACTATAAATGATTTTATAGATTACACAGAAAAACTCAGATACTTGCCTTATTTTATACTTTCGTAGAAAGTTTTATAACAATACAATTTATTTTACTGATTGTTTTAAAAAAATATTTAAGTTCTCATTAAAGTCTTGTATAGATTAAACTTTTGACGTCTCCCACCCTGGGAAAATCATATAATACACGAGAATAACTGAGCACTTTTATTTGTTGAATTTTGCGCAATATAACACATCCGTTTTGCTTTTTTCATTTGACATAATCTTTTAATTGGTGCTTGAGTAAATATGTACAACAGTAAAGCACTGATATCTACTAAGCTTCTTGCAGATGACAAGTGCCTTTCCATTAATAATTTTATACAATAAAAATTTTTTTAATAATCAATTTTTGTTATTTATTTACATTATACTAATCAACAACATCCAAAAGACCTATTTTTTATCTTAAAGATTTTTTTTGTGTGTTATTACGATAAATGAAGCAAGTAACGTTATATCGCTATCGCAAAAAACGGGTATTTTCATAGTTAAAAAAATATATTTTTTAAAATGGATCAAAATTCGAATTCAGCCATCGCAAAGAACAACTTTTTAGCTTTCAAATGCGATCTTTAGAATGTCGATATTTTTTTTTCACAAAGTTATGCAATTTAAAAAAAAATGAATTTTTATGAAAATTTTTTGAGAATTGTTTAAATTTTTAAATGTATCTTTGTTTAAACAAATCATATAATAAATCTATTAACACCATTGTATTTTTGAGAAAATTTGCGATCGATCAAAAAAGAAAAACATGTTTCAATTGACAAATTACAGCTTGATATACAGTTAATCAAAGCAGCCGGGTTAGGCTAACCCATGTCCGTATTGAACGTAACTTTTTTATAGTCCGTACCCTGAGGGTTAATACTATTTTCACACAAAATTCAATTCAAAACTGTTCAAAACTGTTTTAAACGTCAAAAAATACGTTCTTTTGAACAGTTTTAAACAGTTTTAAACAGGTTTGAACAGTTATGAATAGTTTTAAACAGTTTTAAACAGTTTTTAACAAATAATATTTCCACTAGGGCATGTATAATTATATACAGCGTGTCCAAAAAGTCTGGAAACACCCAAATAATTTCTCAGCTGAATTACTATTGGAAAATGTTAAGGTCGCCTTTGTAGTAATTTTTTACGAGGAATCCAATGGTGACCTTGGATTCGACCTTGGACCTCATTTTTGAGGTTATTTCAAGGTCAACCTCATTTTTTTAAATGGTAACCCCTATTTTTTATAGCGGAATCTGAAAGAGCGGAAAATTTTACGTCCGGATATGTATTAAGGTATGAGGTTGAGGTTACCCCCAGAGGTCAAATTGAGGTCAAAGTATGATTTCTTAAAAATTTCGCGAGTTCAGTGGTAAAACAAAACAAACAAAGGTAAGGTTTGGTAAGTTCGAACGAAGACTTGAAGGTGACCTCTGATTCGACCTTGAACCTCATTTTGAGCCTCATTTTTGAGGTTATTTCGAGGTCAACCTCATTTTTTTTTAAATGGTAACCCCTATTTTTTAGCGGAATCGGAAAGAGTGTGAAACTTTACGTCCAAACATGTACTCAGAACATAGTTCAAGAAGGACCTTGACGTTCATTTGAAGGTCATTTAAACTTAATGACGGTCTGATCTTGTGTAAACTTTTTAATTTTTTTAAACAGTCTAACATCTTATTTCAAGTGCTCGAATTATTTTCCATCCACTTTTTGATAGTAACCTAATCGATGATCGAAAACACCAACAGTATTTTTGATCATTTCAGTAGGAATGAGAGCTGATTCATTGTAAAATTTTTTGAAGCGTTTAAATATTGAACATTGTTACTTGTTATTTTTCGTATGGTTAGAGTGACAATAAACTATTATTCATTCCATAACCACCACAGAAAAGGGTTGGTCATCTTTCAAACATATTTTTTGAAAATTAAAAGTTCTTTTTATTTTCAACTCAAAAAGTATTTTTGGATAAGGTCTACTACGAAGAGTAATGAAAATGAACAAACTCACTGATAGAGAAAGAATAACGATTCTCATGATGAGAGGTTGGGGACACATGCAGCGATCTTATAGGGCCGTAAGAGATATTTTTAATGCTTCATTTAGGGTTGGTGGAACTCCACTATCATTTTCAACAGTTCAAAAAACTGTTAGAAGGTTTGAAAATACCGGCACTATCAGCGATTTACCTCGATCAGGCAGACCAATGTCAGCAGGTAACGAAGAGAAATCTTTAGATGTTGTGTTAACATTCACCGAAGATCCGCATACTTCCGTTCGTAGAGCTGCTCAAGTGCACGAAATAAGTAAATCATCTATTCATAACATACTAAAGAGAGAGAAGTTCCATCCATTTAAAGTAACGCTAATACACAAGTTAAATGAAGATGATTTCGATCGTCGCGTTGAATTCTGTGATGATATGATGGCACGCATCGTACAAAATCCAAATTTTCCATCAAATATAGTCTTCTCAGATGAAGCTACATTTCAACTTGACTCAAGCGTAAATAGGCATAACTGTAGATATTGGGCAGTTGAAAACCCTCATTGGGCAAGAGAAGCCAAGTCACAATATCCACAAAAATTAAATGTCTGGGCTGGAATATTAAATAATAGGATTATAGGACCATTTTTTATTGATGGCAATTTAAATGCAGAAAAGTATGAAACTATGTTGCGGAATCAAATTGTTCCTGCTATAAGAGAAATAGCTGGAGAGGACTTTAATAACACATGGTATCAACAGGACGGTGCAGCAGCTCATTATGCACGAAACGTTCGCACATACTTAGATACAGTATTCATTAATCGATGGGTAGGACGAAGAGGTGCAATTGAATGGCCAGCTAGGTCCCCCGAATTAACGCCTCTAGATTATTTCTATTGGGGTTATCTGAAGGATCGTGTATTCAAAACAAAACCCTTAAACTTAGATGAATTACGTGAAAGGATCATTGATGAATCAGCTCTCATTCCTACTGAAATGATTGAAAATGCTGTTGGTGCTTTCTATCATCGATTAGGTTACTGTCAAGAAATGAATGGAGAACAGTTCGAGCACTTGAAATAAGATGTTATACTGTTTAAAAAAATCAAATGTGAGAGGCAAGGGGACTCACGTAAATCAAGCGCCCCATCGTGACAGGCAAGGGGACTCACGTAAATCAAGCACCCCATCGTGAGAGGCAAGGGGACTCACGTAAATCAAGCGCCCCATCGTGAGAGGCAAGGGGACTCACGTAAATCAAGCACCCCATCGTGAGAGGCAAGGGGACTCACGTAAATCAAGCACCCCAAAGGGAACAGATTTTACTACGTCCACGTCGTTGTTCCTGGGTAACGCTAAATGTAAAAAAATTGAACTTGACATGACTTTTAAGGACAATGTCAAGGTCACCATTAGATTTCACGTTGAAAACTACTAAAGAATTAACCTCGCTCAGTGTGATAAAAAGTTTACAAAAGATCAGACCGTCATTAAGTTTAAATGACCTTCAAATGAACGTCAAGGTCCTTCTTGAACTATGTTCTGAGTACATGTTTGGACGTAAAGTTTCACACTCTTTCCGATTCCGCTAAAAAAATAGGGGTTACCATTTAAAAAATGAGGTTGACCTCGAAATAACCTCAAAAATGAGGCTCAAAATGAGGTTCAAGGTCGAATCAGAGGTCACCTTCAAGTCTTCGTTCGAACTTACCAAACCTTACCTTTGTTTGTTTTGTTTTACCACTGAACTCACGAAATTTTTAAGAAATCATACTTTGACCTCAATTTGACCTCTGGGGGTAACCTCAACCTCATACCTTAATACATATCCGGACGTAAAATTTTCCGCTCTTTCAGATTCCGCTATAAAAAATAGGGGTTACCATTTAAAAAAATGAGGTTGAACTTGAAATAACCTCAAAAATGAGGTCCAAGGTCGAATCCAAGATCACCATTGGATTCCTCGTAAAAAATTACTACAAAGGCGACCTTAACATTTTCCAATAGTAATTCAGCTGAGAAATTATTTGGGTGTTTCCAGACTTTTTGGACACACTGTATATCCTCATGTAGAACTGTATATAAATATATATGACTTATGTCCCTATATAACTGTGTACAAATGTATATATTAATAAATTTATACGTGTATAATTCATATAATGATTATGTGTAGTTGCTTAGACCTATGTAAAATTATGTTCAGTCGTATATGATCATTCATGGTTATGCATGGTGTTGGAGAAAATTGTATGTACCGACATACAGGGTGGGGAAAAAATATGTAATCCCGTGGAAATTTCGGAGGAAAAGTGTTAACAAAAATTATGAAGGTCAGGACTTTAGTAATTGTCACCGAGGAATTCAATGGTGACCTTAGGTTTGACCTTGAACCTAACCTTCAAGGTCATTTCAAGGTCAACTTAATTTTTTTAAATGGGAACGCCTATTTTTATATCGGCATTTGAAAAAACGGAAAATTTTACGTTTAAGAATAAAATATAAGGTCAAGGTGACCTCTACTGAGTCAAATGAAGGTCAAAAGTATGTTAGCAGAGAAGCTTCTAGGATCCTTGCATGATTGGTGATGAAACAAATTATGAAGGTCAGGTGTTAATGTTTAACAAGAAATACAATCGTGGCCTTTACATTGTCTTAAGTTATTTTTAAGTTATTGTTATTTTTAAGGTTATTTTAACGTTACATTCATGACATTGATTAGACTCAGATTTGCAATATTGATGTTAAAGTGCAATTAAATGTCATTCCAAGTGGAAAATCGTATCACAATAGTCCTTCTTTTGCGTAATGTAGGAACAACGACGTGGAAGTAGAAGGATTCTACTTCCTCCGAGGGCTTTATAATTGAGTTTCTCTTACCTCGTATTTGGGGTGATTATGTGCAAAACTTACAAAAATGAATTTGTAAAAATTTGTGAAAACGAAAAATATGTAACAAATTATAAAATATTACAAAAACGAAAAATTTTCAAAAATTGGAAAAACGAAAAATTTGCAAAAATTAGCAAAAACAAAAAATTGTTAATAGCAGCAAATGGTAGATTTTCCTTCGAATTTTTTATGTGTCTGCAGCTTATGACCAATCTTCTACCAAGGTCAAAAGGTATTTTTTCTCAATAAATTTTGATAACAAACACCTTTTTATTAATTAGATCTTTTATTCAACGTTTTGGACATTTTGGCTATGTCCCTCTTCAGGAATCTAATGACAATTCAATACACACGTTTAATAAACCAATAATTAAACTAATTACAATTGAAAATTAAAAGTTATGTACAAACTTACAAATAATTAAATTATTGTAGTCAACGTTATTTTGCGGGCAACAATCCGCTCGTCAGTACCGATATATTACAAAATTCACGCTTATATACTAAAATTATTTGTATGTGAGAATCGGAGTATCACACAGATAACTATCCTCAAATTCGGAGTGGGGTAAAACACATTGGGAACGTTCGAGAGCGGGGAGAGGTAGCAGGAAAGCACGTCTTGGAGGAAGTGGCATCAATAGTCTTGACAAGATGAACTTGTATGTGAATAGTGTATATCCATGAGAGATGTTGTTAGACTTTCACCATTCGTGCGCTCCTAATACCTCTTCACATCGATACTTTGACATCATATCAGATAGAGACCAGAAATTCGCAATTATTTATCAAGGTATTATATTCATTTGGCAGTCTGTTTATTTTAAATTGTTTATTAATAACATTTTTTTAAGTATGAATAAATAATGCTTCAGAGAAGAGTTGTTTTTCTCTGTTATATTCGGTGTCTAATATCTGAATATTCTGGAAATTTATTGTATGATTATTATAAGTAGTGTGTATAAATAATGACGAATTTTGGTCTCCATTCGAATATTTTTTTAGATGTTCTTTTACTCTTACATTCAGTCGTCTGCTTGTCTGCCCTACATATGACGCATTACAATTGTTCCATATGATACTCAAGTGAAAATCCCTACGTTACCGATATGTCTACTATATATTAAAGAATAATTAAATCAACAACAATTTTTATGACAAAAAAAATGTCAGGCGCTCGAAAATTCTTTAAAGATTATTATGCCAAAGATTCAGAACTGAAATGATAACTGTCATCGAGTTATTCATGTTTAGTCACATTTTTTATCTAAAACATGGATTGAAGCTCGAATATACATCGCATCTGCATGAAATTTAGCACACCTTCTCGCTATCGAGTTTGTGAGCGCCTGACGTTCTTGTTTTTGTGAAATTCTTCAAAAAGTATAATTTTATTTTTTTTCACAAATTAACTTTTCATGATAATTTGGAAGGTTGGCAAGACTGCTCACCACTAACGTAAAGTGGCTGTGCACGGTGCAAAGTAGGTCGTACCAACCTCTTTTGGCGCCTCATATTTATTTACGTTGTATAGTTCTCGTAAATTACTCTAGATGGCGCTATGACTACATTTTTGTAGAATAAAATTATAAATTATATTATAAAATAATAATTGAAGTGAAATAGAATTAATATAAACTTGAGTTTTGCAAATAATTTAAATAACAATAAGTATTGAAGTAATTAAAACTAAATAATAATGCTGAATAGCGTTCATAAACTCAAAAGACAAAATTATTACGCCTGTGTCACGTGTGACGTTCCGAGTTTGTGGGACCGCATATCGTCGGGCGCTCACGCGTACTCCGCTTCCACACAGAAGTGCACGCTCACTGAAACACTAATTCCACATCAAATCGAAAATATTACCGATTTCGAATTAAATGATATCCAACATAAGTAATGGGAACTATGCAAATTAAACTTTATGAAAACCAAATTCCAAAACCCCGAAGGGAGAAAAATTATGATAAACAATCTTGCATTCATATCGAAGTATCCTAGCCGTAGCAGCTCGGGCTAAGGTTTGATGATCGGATCTATCAATCCGATTTTTTCTACGGTGTTATGATGGGCGTAATCAATGAATTTCATCATAATCGACAATTTCTAGACGTTTAAAGAATATTTTCTTGCCGGATATCCCAGAAATCCTTGTGCGCCATTTTTTTTGTAAAGAGCATGTGAAACCTTTTTGTGTAGAAAGTTTCTGCCCATGGACGATATAAAGATATAATAAAAAACTAATACACAAATTTGCATTCAACTAACTAAGAATTACCAATTTATAATAGTTGAAACCATATAGTTTCGCAATATTTGGCGCAAATACGAGCTCGCGACATTTTTTGTAAAGAGCCTATGAAGGGTTTTTGATGGCGGCCCGTTTGGCTCCCAACCCATTTACAGGTCAAGATGGGCGTAATCAACGAATTTCATCATCATTGACAATTTCTATACGTTTAAAGAATATTGTTCTGCCAGATATCCCCGAAATACGAGCGCGCGACATTTCTTGTAAAGAGCCTGCGAAGGGTTTTTGATAGCGGCCCGTTTTGCTCCCAACCCATTTACAAGTCAACATGGGCGCAATCAATGAACTTCATCATAATTGACAATTTCTAGACGTTTAAAGAATATTTTTCTGCCGGATTTCCCCGAAATACGAGCGCGCGACTTTTTTTGTAAAGAGCCTGCCAAGGGTTTTTGTTGACGGCCCTTCTGGCTCCCGACCCATTTGCAAGTCAATATGGGCGTAATCAATGAATTTGATCACAATTGACAATTCCTAGACGTTAAAAGAATGTTTTTCTGCCGGATTTCCCCGAAATCCGTGTGCGTGACATTTTTTGTAAACAGCACGTGAAGACATTTTGTGTAGAAAGTTTCTGCCCATGGACGAGATAAAGATATAATATAAAATAATACACACATTTGCATTCAACTAACTAAGAATTACGAATATATAATAGTTTAAACTATATAGTTTCACAATATTTGGCGAAAATACGAGCGCGCGGCAATTTTGTAAAGAGCCTGCGACGGGTTTTTGATGGGGGCCCTTTTGGCTCCCAACCCATTTGCAAGTCAAGATGGACGTAATCAATGAATTTCGTTATAATTGACAATCTCTAGACATTTAAAGAATATTTTTCTGCCGGGTTTTCCCGGAATCCGGGAGCGCGACATTTTTTGCAAAGAGCATGGGAAGCCTTTTTGTGTAGAAAGTTTCTGCCCATGGACGATATAAAGATATAATATAAACTAATACCCAAATTTGCATTCAACTAACTAAGAATTACGAATTTATAATAGTTGAAATCATATAGTTTTGCAATATTTGGCGGAAATACGAGCGCGCTATGTTTTTTGTAAATAGCCTGGGAAGGGTTTTTGACGGCGGCCCTTTTGGCTCCCAACCCCCATTTACAAGTCAAAATCGGCGTAATCAATGAATTTCATCATCATTGACAATTTCTAGACGTTCAAAGAATATTTTTCTGCCGGATTTCCCCCAAGTACGAGCGCGCGACATTTTTTGTAAACACCCTGCGAAGGGTTTTTGATGGCGGCACTTTTGGCTTCCAACTCATTTCCAATTCAAGATGGGCGTAATGAATGAATTTCATCAAAATTGACAATTTCCAGACGTTTAAAGAATATTTTTCTGCCGGATTTCCCCGGAATCCGGGAGCGCGACATTTTTTGTAAAGAGCATGTGAAGCCCTTTTGTGTAGAAAGTTCCTGCCCATGGACGATATAAAGATATAATATAAACTAATACCCAAATTTGCATTCAACTAACTAAGAATTACCAATTTATAATAGTTGAAACCATACAGTTCCGCAATATTTGGCGGAAATACGAGCACGCGACTTTTCTTGTAAAGAGCCTGCGAATGGTTTTTGATGGCGGCCCTTTTGGCTCCCAACCCATTTCCAAGTCAAGATGGGCGTAATCAATGAATTGCATTATAATTGACAATTTCTAGATATCTAAAGAATATTTCTCTGCCGGGTTTCCCGGAAATCCGTGTGCGTGACACTTTTTGTAAAGAGCATGTGAAGACATTTTGTGTAGAAAGTATCTGCCCATGGACGATATAAAGATATAATATAAAATAATACACAAATTTGCATTCAACTAACTAACAATTACGAATATATAATAGTTGAAACTATATAGTTTCGCCATATTTGGCGAAAATACGAGCGCACGACCTTTTTTGTAAAAAGCCTGCGAATGGTTTTTGATGGCGGCCCTTCTGGCACCCAACCCATTTCCAAGCCAAGATGGGCGTAATCAATGCATTTGATTATAATTGACAATCTCTAGACATTTAAAGAATATTTTTCTGCCGGGTTTCCCCGGAATCCGGGAGCGCGACATTTTTTGTAAAGAGCATGTGAAGCCTTTTTGTGTAGAAAGTTTCTGCCCATGGACGATATAAAGATATAATATAAACTAATACCCAAATTTGCAGTCAACTAACTAAGGATTTGGGAATTTATAATAGTTGAAACCATATAGTTTTGCAATATTTGGCGGAAATACGAGCGCGCGACTTTTTTTGTAAAGAGCCTGCGAAGGGTTTTTGATGGCGGCCGTTTTGGCTCCCAACCCATTTCAAGTCAAGATGTGCTTAATCAATGAATTGCATTATAATTGACAATTTCTAGATATTTAAAGAATATTTCTCTGCCGGGTTTCCCCTGTTACGTCCGGAGACGTATTCTCATTTTAAAGAAAAAGCATAATTAGTATCAGATATTTTCTGACACATAAAAGCGGGAATGCAACTTAATACTACGCGGTTTTCTGCTTATGCGACCTTGTGACCTATAGAGTCACCGACTCAGGAAGACAACGCATGCAGTTTTGAACATACGGTCGAGCTAGAATCCAAGCCACCGAACTCCGCGGCAGTCGAAAGGTCACACTTTGCAATGCTCAGCATTTCGCAAGTTCGACGACCCAGAAAACTTGTAATACATAAGTTGTCAAAAGATGAATTCGATACGTCACCGGACCCATCTTTAACCTAATTATTTTGTGTTATAAAAGAAGTGATGTGTATCACGCGAATCAGTCACAGCGTACAAGAAACCTGGAGAGCTCCGTCAAACTCAGACGACATTCGAGTCAAGTTGAAATCGTAAGCCTTACTCATCTAGCAAGCAAATCTTATAAATCATTGAAATTGTAATCGTAAGCCTTACTCATCTAGCAAGCAGATTTTATAAGTTATTTATAGTAAATTTATAGAAGCAAGTGTAAATTCTAAATGTAAAGAACAATTATAGAAAAAGAATTGTAAGTAAAATTACAACTCATCGATCTACCAGAAGTCAGCAGATTGTATTGGTAAATAAATTATTGTATTTTATATAATAAACATACATAAAACCAATTACTATTTATTTCCACTCATTCCGGACTTCACATTGGTTCCGGTACGAATCGAACATTAGTTCACTAGACTGTTTAAAATAAAAGAATAAAAATAATTATTTCTCGGAACGTCACATTGGTTCCGGTACGAATCGAACATTAGTTCACTAGGCTGTTTAAAATAAAAGAATAAAAATAATTATTTCTCGGGACTTCACATTGGTTCCGGTACAAATCGATCGTAAGTTCACTAGATTTATACGAAAAATAAGACTGGAATGAGAGGAAACGAATAGTATTTGAAAATTACTAAAAAATATCACTACTAACTGCTTCCGAGCTTCTCGTTTTACAGTAAGAAGTTGAGAGGATTATTCTAGCATAATCGTTTAAACTTCTGAAGATAAACGTGTACGGCTCGTCGAGTTATTAACAACAAATTTCATAACAAACTATAAGTGAAATAGCAAGTGTCAAAATAAAAGTACATATTGAAATCAAAAGATATTATACGGAAAAAATAGCAGTCAAAGAAAATAAGACAAGTGAGAAAAAAAACAAAAATCAATAATAAAATATTTAAAAGGAAAAATAATAAAACAAAAGAGAAACATTACAATATATAAACAAAAATATTAAAAGAACAAACAAAGATTATAGGAAAAAGATTAAGAATAATTGCCAAATAAATTGGAAATATATACGGGAAAAAGAAAGAATAGAATAAAGGGTTAAACGTAAGAAAGGAAATTGAATAATAATTTAAAACAAAATTTATTAATTAAATAATCCGTGTATAAATAAATAGTGTATTTTAAATAATAAGATATAAAAACACTAGAAAAATAAAGTAAACGGAAAATAGAAGTGATGGAGATACAAAAGCAGCAAATAAACAAATTATAAAATCATATAAAACAATTACAAAAATATAAGTATACACAAAAAATAGTAGAACTAATAATAAAACTATATTTAAAAAAAAACATTATAGATATCATAAACAAAAGAGTAATATGTCATGTCAACTAAGGAAGGTACTGAAAATAAGGGAAACAAAGGGATTATAACCAGACAAAAGACCCAAAGCAATCCAAAATTAATAAAAACTAGTAAACGATAATAATAAGCGAACGCTTTCGAAAAGAAACTAAGAGTTTTAAGGCTAGATTACTAACCATACTGATACATAAATAAAAAGAATAAAGAATAAAACATAAGAAACGAATGAAGAGAAATAAATAAAAGGAAATAAATAATAGAGAATTTACACGATACAAAATAGAAAACATATGAGAGATATAATCAGTGTATAAAATAATCGAGTCATTTTTAATCAAAATAAGGAAATCAAAATAATAATAAAAAATAACTAAACAAACGAAAAGTATTACAATAAAAGTAAGAATATTATAATGAAGAAGCATACAAAAACAGAATTACAATAAAATATTACATTGCAAAAGGGAATATAATAAAATAAGAAAATGAACAATACTCAAACGAGAAAATGAAAGAAAGACAATAATAAACAAAATAAAAGATAAATTCAAAAATAAACTACAATAATAATTACGAACATTTAATAAAATGAAAAAGCGATGATGAATAATCAAGCTAATATATTTTATAATTTTGAACAACAAAACCATTATTATACTAAAGTATTTCATTGTCAAATTTGCCGAGATCAATATCACGAAGCATTGTTTTGCTCTAATGTAGTTTGTGTTTTTTGTAAAAGTAAAGATCATATATCATATTTTTGCAAGAATGCTAAAAATAAAATAGAACTTTTCTGTAAACGCTGTAATCATAGAGGACATTCTGTAGATAAGTGTACATTTAACCAAACAAATGAAGTTTATTGCCAATACTGTCAAATCATAGGACATACAGCTACTCAATGCCCTGTTGTAAAGAAATATGAACTTGATTGTGATTATTGCGGAAGCACGGGTCACTCAACTAAATACTGCTTGTCAGCAGTATGCACGAAATGCAATAAACTCGGGCATTTGATGATATACTGCCCTTATATAAACAAAAAAATAATGTGGTGCGCGTTATGTAAGGAAGAAGACCACGATGCATCAGATTGCAAGCGTGAGTTATGTTAGTGGGTAAATTGGGGTGTTTTCCGATTCTCGGTGAATGGAATAAATGAACACCACACACTCACTCACAGATTCAATCGAAAGTATTCTTTATTAAAACACGTCTACAAGGCTTGAGGACCCGACAGAGACTGACGAGAGTATATAATATTAAGTAGCTGCAACCGCCTTCTTTCTTCGTCTTATCTCCAGATAGCCAGGAGCTGAGTAGGCAGCACGTGCACATTATGGAAGGTCCGCTCTAAGGGTGTCACATTACTCCTCCATGCTGAAGTTCAATGACATCCTCGTCATTGGCTTGGCGGATAGGTTGGTTTTGAATCTTATATATCAAGTATATTACCAAACTTAAAATAATCAATATCCCGATAATGATGCTAGATACTGACAGATGAAACTCAATTCTGGAAGGTTGCAACTTTGGTATAATTACTGTTGGAACTGTTAAAGTTTTCAATGACTCGAAATTTAATTGATCGTCTTTAATAATCATAGGCAAAATTAAATCTGGCTGCTTTATGTCTCCAAAATTTTTGTTGAGTATATGTTCTTCTATTTGTAGATCGTTTCCTTCGATCAAACGGGTTCCTCGATGCATAATTTTGGTATTACTATGCGTAATGGTTGTTTCATAATTACTGGATATCAACGTTAAATTATCGGATAAAGTATATGCTAGAAGTAAAGGCGTATTTATTGGAAAAGAAGTGGCTTCAATTTCTCTCGTGACGATTTTCTGACACAAATAATTCTGCTCGTATATTTCTTGACATTTTTGAGCTGATAATTTGATTAAGGGTCCAAATAGCTTCCATGGCGTAGTGACGATTTCAGTTTGGTTATTATTATTAATTATAGAAAGTCTTTGGAATAGGGAGAATTCGATGGGGCTTAGGATAGGAATTTTGAGTGTGCAAATAACGAGGTCATGGATACATACGATTGAACCTTGAACGAAGCGAAAATCTAACAGATTATAGTAGTGCATTATTAATTCTCTTTTCAAGTAAGTTCCTAATACATGAGTAAGTATATCGGAAATTTGTTTATAATTCAGTACTTCTACATCAAACGTTTGATCTGAAAAAATAAATGAACGCTTTATTTTTCCGAGCAAATCTAAAAAATTTTGTTCCTGTATTATAAGGTTTATGAGCGCTTCGAAAAAGTTTAGTTGTTTGCCTCGTCGATCCATGACTTTGGAAATATTCCATAAATTTTGATTGATAACTTTAGTGTTGCTATTCATGTTTTTACTAATTTTGTTTAGAATAGTTACTGATTTATTGAGAACTATCATATCTTCTTGTTGTTGGTTATTGAGTACATTCAATTAGTTATTTATCCTATCCAAATCATTGGCGTTTGGGTTTTCAAAAATATACTTAATCGCCGTGCCGAGCCCATTTATTAACCCTCTTTTCAATCTAGTGTTCGCTGGTGATATTTGCTGTAAATTTTGGTATGCATCATCACAGAGTAATTCAGCTTGCTTTAATAAGTTCGATTCCAATTGGGACGATGATAACTCCGTGACTTTTAACTTCAATTCTGAAGACAGTGTGGTATAGCTAACAAGGATACGATTATAGGTGTCTTTCAAAGTCGTGATATTGATGTTAAAGTGCACATAGTGGTAATTTTGAATTATTCTCCCAATTCCATGGTGATGGCCGTAGTAAGTGTTGCCCTTGTCTATCTCAGTGCTCTCCGCCACTATGACTAGGAGTATCATGATTAGTCCGGTCTGCATTTTCCTGTAAAAAGGAAGAAACTTTCCTTATCCTTTTTGCATCTCTTTGGTTATAACGACGTGGTTGCCCGTATACATAGCAATGAGGGACCGTGTGTTTTTCTACGAGGAGTTTGTGATATCGCGGTGCGGTCTTATCACGTTGTTGTTGGTGTGTTTTGATAAACATTTCTTTACCTTCTAGTGTTTCAAAATAAATCCCATACTGTTTATTCGGTTTTACATTATCGTTGAGAAATTTAAGTAACTGCGCTTCCGCGTCATTTTTGTTTATTTTTATCAAATATTGAATTTTTAATTTATCTTTCGTTGGTTTGACTTGGTAATCGTTTCCCTTTTTGACTATTATGCTGTAGTTAAAGGCGTGTATATTTTTATCTGACAAAGGTAGTGAGAATACTGGGTTTTGTTCGGCTGTATGAATCGTTACGTCTTCTTCGTCATCGGACCTTTGAGTCAGCTCTTGGTTGGTGAGGGGGGTGATATCGGACGCTTGTGGGAGCATAGAAAGAGAGTCCTCTTCTTCTTCTTCTTTATTGTTTATCTCGATTCTGCCTAAAGCGTCAGCTACTTTATTCTCATATCCTTTCTTGTATTTCATTTCGAACTTACTCGCACTAAATATTTGCTTTTTGTAATCGATATTTGCTTTTAAATTTTGAAAATCCTTGTGGCCAATCAAGCAATCATACGTTGAATGCAAGGGTGCGAGTAAAAATGTTATTGGCGTGTCGTCGCCTAACTCTTGTAAAATAGGAAAACTTAATGCACTTGTTCCCTTAGTGACTTTATGTATAGATGAAATTTCAAAATTGTGTGAAAATATGTAATTTGGAAACAGTTTATTTGGTGTACTCGGATTCATAATTGAAGATGTTGCTCCGGAATCTATTAAAATTTTTAACGGCGGGTTGGGCGTGATTATATGCGGCAACTCTGGTGAACTTCCTATATTATTAAGATTTACTACGTCTCTTCTGATACTTATGGGGTCTAACTGAAAATTTTCAGCCGTCTCATTAACAAGATTTTGAGGCTGTTCTTCTGGGTAATCGTTTTCTTGTGCGACACAATTTTGTTGATCTTCTTGGTGATGAAGTTCTTCTGCTACAAAATTTGGAGGTCCCGTACTTCTGAAGAAATTATTCGTTCTAGGCGCAGATTTATTTGGCAAATTATTCGGTCTATTAGTTTGATTACCACCCGGTCGATTGGTATTTCTTGTACTTATCGACATCGGCGTCGGTTGATAATTTTGACGTATTGCTTGATTATTATTGTTATTATTTTGCCTAAAGCTGTTGCCAAAATTGTTGTTTCCAAAATTGTTATTTCCGAGATTGTTATTTCCAAAATTCTTATTTCCGAGATTGTTGTTTCCGAAATTAGGTAATGCAGGTCTAAATGGGGTTTGCGCTATGGCGGGTCGCGGTTGATAAGAAATAGCAGCTTTCGAGGTACTCGGCGCGTTAAATAAATTTGCTTTCGGTTTACTTTCGCGTTGCCTCATATACGAAAGAAAATTAGCTTGCTGTTCATGATTATCGTGTCTCCTACATTTATTTAGACAATCTTCAATATCGTTTAATTCGAAGTGTGTTAAGAATGAATGATAGGGTTCCTTTATTCCGTTAATAAAAGTGTTTTTAGCAACGTTTTCATAAAATGAAATTTTCATATTAACTAACTCTCTGTTTTCATTATTTAACTGAATGTGTTCTTTTAATCTATTTAATCGTAATTTTATTTCGTCAGCGTAATTTTCAAACGATTGATTCGCTTTTTGGTAACAAACACTGAGCTTATTAAATAATAGTTCTTCCGAACTCGCATCACTGTATCTGTTCACTAAAAATCTTTTACATTCAGTCCAGTTTGCTGGATTATTTACTACTATTAAATCTAACGCTTCGCCGCGTAATTTCGATTTTATAAGTGCATACAGAGATTCATTGACAAGTGGATCTGCTGTATATAACATTTGGACAAATTTGTCACATTGTTGAATAAAATGCGATAACAATCTAGTACCGCCTTCGTACGTAGGAATAGCTTCGCGCCAAATAGATAAACGCAGCTTAAATTGTTCTAGAGTAATCTGAGGTGCTTGATTTTCGTTCGCCATGATTTATTTTATTAATTCACGAAACGCTTCAAGGTCAATCGTATGAAGGGTTTAAGGGATAAAAGGAAATTCCAAAGACTTACAGACGAAATATCTTTGATGATTTCTTGGTGAGTCACTGCCAAGTAGGTGGGTCTCGAAGCTGATGTGTAGATACTGCGACAGTGGGGAAAAATCACCGGTTGCCTCCTCGGTGAAGATTCTCGTCCTGAAGTTGGAGAGGAATCCGAAATTGGCAGTCTCGCAGCATCCTGTCCGCAGCGCCAGTTATGTTAGTGGGTAAATTGGGGTGTTTTCCGATTCTCGGTGAATGGAATAAATGAACACCATACACTCACTCACAGATTCAATCGAAAGTATTCTTTATCAAAACACGTCTACAAGGCTTGAGGACCCGACAGAGACTGACGAGAGTATATAATATTAAGTAGCTGCAACCGCCTTCTTTCTTCGTCTTATCTCCAGATAGCCAGGAGCTGAGTAGGCAGCACGTGCACATTATGGAAGGTCCGCTCTAAGGGTGTCACATTACTCGTGCGATTTTAAGAAATAGAATAACTTGTCAAATTTTCAAGGCAATCACACATACTGCAGCATATTGCCCAGATCGAAATACAAGTTTAAAAATGAATACCAATTACAAGAATATTAGCCCAAATTATAGAAGTTTAGAAAACAAATACACGTATCACACACAAAGCAATTCAAGGAATACAAACAGATTCAATAACATCAAACAACAAAATTACAAACCAAGAAATATGATTTTTAATAATCGACAACCCAATACAGTAAATAGAAAAAGAATTCAATGCGAATATTGCAAAAGAATCGGGCATGACATCGACAACTGCAGAAAACTTAAAAATCTCATAATGCAATATAATGCAATGGGAAATCATTGTGATCTTTGTAAAAATCCAGATCATACTACTGAAGAATGTGAGGAAATCAAACAAGATCCAAGTATTAATACTGATGAATCATACCATAATGTTACAAAAGAAACAATTAACGAATCAAAAATTCAGAAAAATAAAGTTAATGCAACGAATATTGAAAGGTATAATAGTAATGAACTAATTACAGAAAATAAAGTAAATAAGAATAAACAGAAAACTAATATCATAGAGGAATCTACAATAATGAATGATGATAAAGAAATCAATTCAATTATCGTACCTTTTATAAAAATACGTGAAATCACTGATGAACCAAAAGATAATGATATGATTATAAAAAATCATGGAAATACTAATGAAATTAATTTTATAGACTTTAACGAAATTTTCAAAAATAATCATGAAATTGAAGAAATTATGGAAACAAATTTAATTGATTCTATTGAATCTACTGTAAAAAATTATGAGACTAATGAAGAAATGAATTTCAACGAATCTAATTTAAAAACTCATGAGGATTGTGATGAAATTAATGTAATTGATTTTAATGAATCCAATATAAATAATCAAAAGAATGAAATTTCAAATGAAAATAATAAAGAAGGTAATAATTCGTTGGAAACAGTAACTTTTTATGATGATCTTAAAGTCATTTTAGACATAACTTTTGCTTTAGCTGAACCATTTTCCGAAGATGATCAAATGGAAACTAAATTCCAACAAAACTCGCTTGAAAATTCGTTAAAAGAGAATATAGCATCAATACATTCAGAAGAGTCTTTTTTAAATGATACAAAAAATCTAAAGAACTTATTAAATAATAGTAAAGTAGTTTTCGAAAATGAAAATCAACCAAAAGATATGTTTGATAATCAAAAACTTAAAAAACATTTAGAGAATAAAAATCATCTAAAAATATTTGATAATCAAGAACACCAAGAACAGCTTGAGAATAAAAATCAACTAAAAGAAACTTTAGGTAATCAAAATCATAACGTAATAATCAATCTAAATACAAATCCTAATAAAGTACACCAATTGCAATTAGTTTTAACCAAAATAACATTTAATAAAAACGTCAAAAACCTAAAATGGACATCTAATAATCAAAAACATTTTAAAGAATTTGTAAAAACTACAAGATTAAAATTAAAATCTAAAGGTTACTGCAATAAATTTATTATCAGAAGAAAGTTTAAAAAGGGAGACAAAACATGGTCTATTAAAGAACCAAATATGAATAAATTTCAAAAGGATCAGCATAATAAGAATTTTCAACGCTATTAAAATGAACAAAATAATATCTTAACTAATTATGAAAAATAAGCAAAGACAATATTATAACAAATAATAACATAACATTTTTGTTTTAGGATATGGACAACATACTCAATATTAACATCTATCATAATCTCTTCTTATTTTTCCAAATTTAATTCAGCAATAGAGAATTATAATTGCAGCTCAACTTTTCCATTTGAAGCAAAACCATCCTACTTCTTGGTCAACTAGAATATAACCCTAAGATGATCCAGATTTTACCAAATATACAATTTAAAATTATAACCATTTATTCGTTTGTCTACAATTGTTCGTATCAACTTGTCAGAATTTTGTGAAAAGCAACTATATTTCCTAAGAAAGTTAATAATTTTATAAAAATGCGATCGGAATAATATAAATTTGAATAATGAAATTCTAAGAAATTTTTACGAAGACAGCAAAAAGATTCATACATGAAAGATTTTAAAAGTAATGCTACGACTAACAATAACATCGTTGACAATTAAAAAAAAATATATATATTGTTCTTTTCTTTTTTAACAACAACAACAAAAAATATTGCGATTACATATTAAAATACCTCAGTTTTTGTTTGCTAATGAAATAAGTAAAAGTTTTTTTTTTGTAAAAATTATGTGTTATTAAATAATAGAAATATTTAATTAATTATTTAGTCACAAGGTAGAAAACATTTCAGGGATTAATTTAATAACTTATTATTCTATCTATCTTTGAATAAGAAAATATAGAACTAATCCAAAAGAAAACGAAACAAAACCATTCCTAAACCTTGCAACCCTAACAAACATAGATAAAAAAAATTTGACTGTAATTTTATGCAAAATCAGATTGTATTTGCCTACAAAAATTGTTCGCATTCATAAAAGAAATTTTATGAATAGTTTAAGAACAAAAGAAAGAAAGAATTTAGGTAGCTGTACTCACATTGCTAAGATTAAATCGAATATAATGTATTGAAAGTGATCAGTTTCATCATATACTAACATGATCATCCTACAAGATACACTATTCGGCACTGTATTGAGTAAAGCAATTTTCTACTCTATAATACACTGCATACTCTCTAATGCAAATATGTGAATGCTACTCACGCCAGAAAAAATCTTGAGTTTTAAAATGAACTTTTAAAACGGCTGAGATTTTCAATGAAAGGTAATACAATGATGCATAAGAGCGATAACAAGTCAAAATTAACAAAAATTACTCCGTCCTATTAACCTTCCTTTTTTATCAAAAATACTTACCAATATAATTAAATTTTTCTTTTGGAAATAATTACAATTTTTCTCAGTATACGGTTGAAAAATATTTTTTTTATAATGATAATATCAAAAACCCTTTAATGTTATTCTACTTAAACAAAGAGGAAGAAATAATATATCTTTTGCCAAATATCTCAACAGGGAGGGAAGTAAATGATCACTTGAATCATTCTCTATATATTTCTCCTCACACATTTTATTTACTACAAAATTATTTAATACACACATTATTTCTAAACTCAGTTAATCAATAATTTTAATTTATGTAAAATCAGCAAAACAAAATTTATTATACATTAACGTAATAAAATAATTTAATTGTCGAAATGCGATGTTCAAACAAGATATTATATATCACTATACAAATTCTAACGCATAACGTATGCTATATTTATTACGTAACGTTTTATTAACCAATTGTTATATAAAATTAAAACCGTAGGTTAAGTGTAGTCTAGTGTTAGAAACAAAAATAAATGATTTACTTTATAGAAATTTATAGACGATACGAAATTTTGTTTAAATTTATTGAATTTTTATTATTGTTTTCGTTATTGTTTATATATATAAATTTTTAGTAT
The DNA here is from genome assembly GCA_036365515.1 of Torymus aiolomorphi. NCBI lineage: Eukaryota > Metazoa > Arthropoda > Insecta > Hymenoptera > Torymidae > Torymus > Torymus aiolomorphi. Next base: position 103,354,974 of record CM070873.1, on the reverse strand, counting down.
GGATTTAATGATATGAATTTTTATTATTGTTTTTATTATTTGAATTGTTAGTATTATTGAACCTTTTGTAACAAGAAATTACTGATGGTTCAACTATTCCTATAATTGTTGAATCTCTACGATATTCAACAGTCTAAGGGGGGAGGTGTTACGTCCGTGACGTATCCCTAAATTACATTTGATATTCATATTCTCATCAGTAATTTCTTGATCCACAAAATTATGTGATTGCAAATTTATTGACACCCACGTATCAACTAGCTAGAGAAAAAAATTTCAACACGGGGAAATTGTAAACATTCTTGTACGAAATGAACCACAATTTTAAACGAACCATATTGAAATTATTTAAAAATTTCTCAAAACATTTTCTGAAAGACGTTGTTGTATTTATAGTTAACTTTCCATCTTATAATTGTAATTTGAAATTATTGTAACAGAAAATTACTGATAGCTAACTATTATTATACTTGTTGAGTCTCTGCGATATTGAACATTCTAAGGGGGGGAAGTGTTACGTTTGTGACGTATCTCTAAAATCAAATTAACAATGTATATTTATCGCCAGTAATTTTCTGACATACAAATGTCGTATATGCGAATTTCGACAACTATGCACTTTTAACTGTACGGCCTTGCGACACTCCAAGTCAATGAACTCTTCAAAATACAAATACAGCAATTTTTATGTTCCAGCAAGAATAATATACGCTAAATACAACTGTCAATTTAAACAATGCGCACCAAAGTAATTAACAATTTAGAAAACTTAAACTTGATAACCATGAATGTAAAATGACCAATGGTCATAATTTTGTAAATCAAAGTATTAATTGTTTAACCATAATTTATGAGAAATTCATGTCGATCCAAGACTGACAAGTATTATTATTATTATTATAATTATTATTACTAATATTACTATTACTATTATAAATCGTATTATTATTTTTATCATTAAATCAAATTCTGTAACAGAAAATCTCTGATATATTTGTTGAATCTCTACGACATTTAACAGTCTAAGGGAGGAGGTGTTATGTCCGGAGACGTATTCTCATTTTAAAGAAAAAGCATAATTAGTATCAGATATTTCCTGACACATAAAAGCGAGAATGGAACTTAATACTACGCAGCGTTCTGCTTATGCGACAATGTGACGTATAGAGTCACCAACTCAGGAAGACAACGCATGCAGTTTTTAACATACGGTCGAGCTAGAATCCAAGCCACCGAAATCCGCGGCAGTCGAAAAGCCACACTTTGCAATGCTCAGCATTTCGCAAGTACGACGACCCAGAAAACTTGTAATACATAAGTTGTCAAAAGATGAATTCGATACGTCACCGGGCCCATCTTTAACCTAATTATTTTGTATTCCCTGTTGAAAATATCCATGTGGATTTTACACTGATTTCCACATGGAATCCATATGGAATCCATATGGAATCTATACGGATTCCATATGGATTCCATGTCGATTCCATGTGGAAATCAGTCCCAAATCGTCCTGTGGACTTCCACATGGAATTCCATATAGATTTCCTTATGAATTTTTCTACAAATATTTGTAAAACAAAATCCGTATGGATTTCCATTTAGATTTCCATGGGGAAATCCAGGTAAAAACGACATGATCCATATAGATTTCCACATGGATTTCCATATGGTAATTTTAATGTTTATAAAAATGTTTATTTATAACATTGTTATATTTTTTTTACTAGGATACATATTTTTGACAACAAGTACTGTATAATCTTTTCGAAGAATTACATAAAAGGAAATTATAGTTTATAATTTTTTATGCTTTACTGATATGGTAAAAAACGTATCCCTAGTAAAAAAATTTTAAAATTTTATAAATAAACATTTTTATAAACATTTAAATGACCACATGGAAATCCATATGGAAATCTACATGGATCATATCGTTTTTACCTGGATTTCTCCATGGAAAACTACATGGAAATCCATACGGATTTTGTTTTACAAATGTTTGTAGAAAAATTCATATAGAAATCTATATGGAATTCCATGTGGAAATCCACAGGACGATTTGGGACTAATTTCCACATGGAATCCACGTGGAATCGATATGGAATCCGTATAGATTCCATATGGATTCCATGTGGAAATCAATGTAAAATCCACAAGGATATTTTCAACAGGGTTATAAAAGAAGTGATGTGTGTCACGCGAATCAGTCACAGCGTACAAGAAACCTGGAGAGCTCCGTCAAACTCAGACGACATTCGAGTCAAGTTGAAATCGTAAGCCTTACTCATCCAGAAAGCAAATCTTATAAATTATTGAACTTGTAATCGTTTTTCACCACATGCTAACGACAGGACCGCCAGTCTCGCAGAGCGCTCGCCGCGTCTCACCAGCTAAACTGAAGGCAGCGAAAGCGCTGAATTTCGCAAATGGTGCGAGCTGGGCATCTGCCGTCCTTGAAACAGTCCTTGGGCCAGTCCATTACACATGGAAACCAAAAAGAATGGCAATTGGCGTCCTTGCAGAGACTACCGCAAATTAAACATGGTCACAGTCCCAGACCGCTACCCAATTCCGCACATACACGATTGCATGACCGTACTTCATTGCAAGTGCATCTTCTCAGCTCTGGACTTACGTCAAACCTATCACCAGATACCGATAGCACCAGAGAACGTGCCCAAGATGGCTGTTATCACGCCTTTTGGACTCTATGAGTTTCCAGTCATGACATTTGGATTTTTCAACGCTTCGCAGACTTTTCAGCGATACATTAACTCAGCCCTAGGCGATCTAGACTTCGTGTTCGTCTATTTAGACGACATTCTGGTCGCTTTCACTTCAGAAGAAGAACATAGGCAACACCTCGACTTAGTGCTGTCGCGCCTTAATGAGTACGAGCTACAAGTCAACGTTGAAAGATGCAAGTTCGGCATCGCTGAATTGGTCTTCCTGGATCATCTCATGACACCGAATGGCTTCAAGCCTAACCCAGAGAAGGTCAAGGCAATTCAAGAATTTTCCCTACCACAGATCATCCAAGAACTGCGTAGATTCTTAGGTCTTGTGAACAGTTACAGGCGTCTGCTAGCTAATGCAGCTGATACGCAGCGTCCTCTCAACGAATTTTTGAAAGGTGCCAAGAAAAAGGACAAACGCCCAGTCCCCTCGACTGAGGAAGCCAAGGCCGCATTTCAGAAGTGCAAGGTTGACATTGTCAACCTTGCGTTCTTCGCCTTCCCAAGTGAAAATGCAGAATTGTGCCTCAAGGTGGATGCTTCAGACACTGAAATGGGAGCAGCCCTTGAGCAACGCTCCAGTAATCTATGGGAACCATTACGATTCTTTTCGCAGCTGTTTGCACCCGCGCAAAGGAGTATTCCACTGACGACAGAGAGCTCACAGACATTTATGAAGCAATTTGCTATTTCCACTATTATTTAGAAGGCGCAGAATTCAAGATCTACACAGATCACAAACCGCTGATCTATGCTTTACAGCAAAACTCGGACAAAATGCTATCTATTCGCTCACGCAGATTGTCCTACATCGCCCAGTTCAACACAGAGATTTGCTATCTCCCAGGTGAAGAGAATGATGTTGCGGATTCCTTATCCAGAATCAACACTTTCACCTCCCCAGCACTTTTCGACTGGAGCGATCCTAAATTGCTAGCTGATCATCAAGTCAGAAAAATCCTGGCAAACATAAACACCTTTAGACTTCCGACGTTCTTCGATCCGACGCAGCTCGGTCAGGAACAGGTGAACGGCGAGCAACTCAAAGAAATCTTAAATACCCCTAATCACCCTCTTAAGCTCCGCAGGCTTACATGGGACCCTGATCACACGCCTTTCTACTACGATTTGTACGAAGATTCTGTACTGCCTTATGTGCCAAGAAAATTGCGTAGAATAGTCTTCGACAGTTTTCACTCATTGTCACATTCTGGAGCAAAGATCACAGCACATCCTGTTCACCAGCAATACGTCTGGCCGAATATGAGCCTTGACGTAGCCTCTTGGTGCAAATCGTGTGTCGCTAATCAACAATTGAAAGTAACAAGGCACAACAAGTTTTTGCCCGAGCACTTTGTTACTCCGGATGCGAGATTCGATCATGTACACTTGGTATGGATCTCGTGGGGCCTTTCACCCACAGTCAAGGTTACACTCACGTCCTCACCATCATCGATCGTTACTCGAGATGGCCTGAGGAAATTTCAATTTCAGACACCACAACACCCACAGCGGCTCGCGCATTTTACAACAACTGGATTTCCCGCTACGGCGGATCAACGATAATCACCACCGATCAAGTTGCCCAGTTTGAATCTAGGATGTTCACAGAACTCTTGTCTATTTTAGGCATTAACAGAACAGCAGCCTATCATCCTGCATCCAACGACATGTTGGAACGCCTCTAGAGGGACATTAAAACAGCTCTCATGAGCCACGGAAACAACCAGGATTGGGCTTGCTACTTCTCACAGTCATGCTTAGTCTCCGCTCTCGCATCCACCTAGACACAGATGCTAAACCTGTGAGAATCCCAGGCGACTTCTCACCCCTCACAAACGAAGACCCTGATGTTCGAACCTTCTACAATGAATTTAGAGATTCTATGCGACAACTGAGACCTGTTCCAGTTAATCATAAAACAGCAGTCAACCCTTTCCTTCAACAAGATCTAGATACATGCACTCACGTCTGGCTACAAGAAAAGCCAATCAAGCCTGCTTTGACACGGTCATACACTGGTCCACATAAGGTGATCTCTTGCAATAAGGATAATTACACCTTCAATGTAGACGTCAACGGCAGCACCAAGACAGTAAGAATGTAACGCTTGAAATCTGCATTCATCCATCAAGAGGATTCGGACGGCGCTAAGGACAATGCTTCTGGACCGATCACCGCTTCCCCTCCAATTACCTTGCACAATACGCTAAAACCTACTGGCATTCTCAAATCTTCGCAGTTTCCAACATCAGCGAAGTCACCTACACCTATCACTCCTCCCGCCAACGATCATGCAACTCAACCCATCTCTTCCACTCAACCTTCTTTACCCCAACCGAAGCGAGTAAAGTTTGTTCCTAATATCCTGAAACGGAACAGAAAAAACTGAATTGACTCATTTCCGTAGTTAAAGTTGCTCATACTGCGAGGGGGTGCAGTAGCTAAACTCATGTTATCTCAGTTTAGCGCGCTACTTGACCTGTTTTTTTCGTTATTTTTCATGCGTTTTATTCTATCGGGCGAGAATACTCCGAGTTGCAGTGAACTGTAAAGAAGAAGCTGCTCTGTTCTGTAGCGTGAGCATCCGTCGCCCCAAAACATGATTTCCTTAACGCCGCCACGGCCACGACTCCAGTGGTGGGAAATTGCTGAGACCATCATCCTCAATGGAAGCCCGCATCAATTGCCGAAACTACAAACCAAGGAATTCAAACCGACTAGTACAGCAGAAGAGAGAGAGATAAAAGATCCAGACACAATAAAAGCGGCCTTGGCTGCCGTACTCCAGCTAGAATGATTTTCAAAGGCCAATCAGCTCAAACCGCGTCAATGACGACCGAGGCATCATCGCGCTGGACGACGCGATGCTTGGCGATTCCCTTTCAGGCCGTCGCACACTGGGGCCATACTGATTTTTTGGTTCAAAACCACCTAGAGGTCGCAATTCTCAACGGAATCTCAAAATTTTTGCTTAGGAACATTCGCTATCAAATATCGAAGAGTCCTACGAAGCCTGATTTTCCAAAAAATTAACCTATAAATCTAAGGAGTCATATAATCCTATCACATCAACCAATCAATTCAAGTTTTGACATGCAAATCCCAAAAATACGATAAAGCTTTAATTTGTAAGCCCTTTACTCGTGAACTCTTGACCTTTGATCCAGTAAGCCATGCACTCATAAACTCTAAACCTATAAGCCCTAACCTCATAAGTCTTAAGAGGGTCTTACACCTAGTGGCTTCTGAGGCCAAAATCAGCTATAAAAAAGAGAAAAATGTTATTTAAACCACATACAATGTATATCCTAAAAATATACACTATTTCTGACAGAATGGCCCAAAACTTAATCTGTAGACCAATTTTATGAATCAAGGTTAAGAGAGCATGTGTCAAGGACTTATAAATTGAAGTTTTATAGCATTTTTGGGAATCACAAGTGTCAATTTTGGGGGAGAATTATGACCTCTAGGTGGTTTTGAACCTTTCGGCCCCAGTGTGCGCCGATGGGGTAACATCGTGGAACGAGCTAAGCAGCATGTCTATTAAGCTAGCACCGCCACTAACGATCGCAACTATGAAAACTATACCATAATTTGTTGCTAATTTGTTATGCAAACCCCGAATTTGTTGCTCCAGTCGTTTCCGAGATATCCTGGCGGTGCTAGCTTGAGTCTTAAGCTAGCACCGCCACAGCTGTAACTTTTGAACGACGAAACATTTTTTGACGGGACAGGTGGCATAATTTGTTGCTAATTTGTTGCTTCAAGATAGGCTAGGTCCTAAATCTTCAAAATCAAAATGGCGCCTACTGGCGGTACCCAGCCATCACCCAACTTACGTAATTTATTTAAATATTAATAATTCAACGAACTTGTATGGGATATTTTGTTGCTAATTTGTTGCTAATTTGTTACCCAAACCCCGAATTTGTTGCTCCAGTCGATTCCGAGATATCCTGGTGGTGCTAGCTTAAGTCTTAAGCCCTCTCGAAAACTAGTTCTTTATTTGTTACTCAATTGTTGCTAATTTGTTACGCTAATCCCGATTTTGTTGCTCCAGCCGTTTCCGAGCTATTGAGGCCGTGCTACGTTAAGTCTTAAGCTGGCACGGCCACAGTTATAACTTTTGAAAGACAAAACATTTTATGACAGGACAGGTGGCATAATTTGTTGCTAATTTGTTGCTTCAATATAGGCTAGGTCCTAAATCTTCAAAATCAAAATGGCGCCTACTGGCGGTACCCAGCCATCACCCAACTTACGTAATTTTTTTAAATCTTGAAAAATTCAACAAACTACTGTGGGATATTTTATTGCTAATTTGTAGCTAATTTTTTACGCTAATCCTGATTTCGTTGTTCCATCCGTTTCCGATTTATTCAGTCCGTGCTACCTTAAGATTTAAGTTGGCATGGCCACAATTATAACTTTTGAACGACAAAACATTTTTTTGACGGGACAGGTGGCATAATTTGTTGCTAATTTGTTGCTTTAATATAGGCTAGGTCCCAAATCTTCAAAATTAAAATGGCGTCTATTGGCAGTACCTAGCCATTACCCGGCTTACGTAATTTATTTAAATATTAATAATTCAACGAACTTGTATGGGATATTTTGTTGCTAATTTGTTGCTAATTTGTTACGCCAATCGCGATGTTATTGCTGCAGCTGTTTCTGAGATATCAAGGCCATGATACCTTAAGACGTAAGTTGGCACGGCCACAGATATAACTTTTGAACGACAAAATATTGTTTCAACGGACAGGCGGCATAATATGTTGCTAATTTGTTGTTTCAAGAGAGGCTAGGTCCCAAAACTTCAAAATCAAAATGGCGCCTAATGGCGGTACCCAACCATCACCCGACTTACGTAATTTTTAAAAATCTTGAATAATTAAAAAAAATATTACGGAATATTTTGTTGCTAATTTGTTGCTAATTTGTTACGCTAATCCCGATTTTATTGCTCCAGTCGTTTCCGAGATACCCAAGCCATGCTACCTCGAGAAATATGTCTATCAAGCTGGAAAAGACAAAATATGACTATTAAGCTGGAAAAGACAAAATATGTCTCTTAAGCTGGAAAAGCCACTTCATAAGGGCCGCACAGTGGGCTAAAACCCGATTTTTTTTTTCAAAATAAAATAACTCCACACAGAAGCCACCGATTTGGATGATTTTTGTTTCTACTTATAGCAAATTAAATATAGATTAGAGGAAAAATAAAGAAAATTGTTAAATAAATTTTTATAACCTCCAAATTCAACAAGAAACATAGGTATTTTTCTAAATTTTGTAGAAAACCGTATTTAAGTTTTAGAAAAATGATTCTTTTTGGGATAAATGTTGCCTCCTCTGTACATCCATGCATAATATATAATCTCTATACCTGTGAACCATAACCTAACAACTTGAAGATGAATACTTCGCCGCAAAGTCAGGTTAATACGATAATCTGTAATGCACTATAACTTTGTAAAGTATTTATGACAAAATAAGTGATCTGTAACATTACAAACTTTTAATGACCATAACCTAAACCTTTTTAGAGATTAGCTTATTATTTTGATTTAGAAAAAAAGTAATTCTACACAGAAACCACCGATTCGGATGATTTTTGTTTGTACTTATAGCTAATTAAATGTAGATTAGGGGAAAAGTGAAGAGTATTGTCAAATCAATTATTATAACCTCCAAACTCTACAAGAAACATACGTATTTATCAAAATTTTGTAGGAAATCGTATTTAAGTTTTAGAAAAATGATTCATTTTGGGAATAATGTTGCCTCCTGCGTTCATCTATGTATAATATATAACCTCTACACCTAAGAAACATAACCTAACAGCTCTACGTGGAATACTTGGCCGCAAAGACATGTTAATATGATAATCTGTCATGCACTATGACTTTGTGAGGTAGTTATGAAAAATTAAGTGATCTGTAATATTAAAAACATTTAATGATCATATCCTAATACTTTTTACCGATTAGCTTATTATTTCGATTTAGAAAAAAGTTATTCCAGACAGGAACCACTGATTCGGATGATTTTTGTTTGTACTTACAGCTAATTGAATGTGGATTAGGGGAAAAATAAAGAGTATTGTCAAATTAATTATTATAACCTCCAAACTCTACAAGAAACATACGTATTTATTAAAATTTGGTAGGAAACCGTATTTAAGTTTTAGAAAAATGATTCTTTTTAGGAATAATGTTGCCTCCTGCGTTCATCTATGTATAATATATAATCTCTATACCTATGAAACATAACCTAACAATTTGAAGATGAATACTTCGGCGCAAAGTGAGGTTAATACGATAATCTGTAATGCACTATAACTTTCAATGTATATGTAGTGCGGGTCGTTCCTCCAGGCTTCTTCTGTACTTGCCTTCGGAGCGCGCCCGCGCTCTTTGATGTTCACAGGTCTAATGGTAATATATTACATATGGACGAACTCAGAAGTAAACATTTTTACCACTAAGAATCATTTTTCTAAAACATAAATACAGTTTTCAACCAAATTTAGAAAAATTTAGAAAAAATGTTTCTCGTACAGTTTGGAGGTTATAAAAATTGATTTGATAATACTCTTCATTTTTCCCCTAATCTACATTCAATTAGATGTAAGTACAAACAAAAATCATCCGAATCGGTGGTTTCTGTCTGGAGTAACTTTTTTTCTAAATCCAAATAATAAGCTACTCGGTAAAAAGTTTTAGGTTATGGTCATTAAAAGTTTTTAATGTTACAGATCACTTACTTTGTCATAAATACGAGGGTCATTTGATAAGTACCTAGCCTACAAATGAAAACACCCAAATTTTACAAAAAATAAAATTTATTTTTCAATGTAGTCTCCTTTTAGTTGAATACACTTGGTCCAGCGGTGTTCCAATTTTTTTAACCCTGTTGAAAAAAATGTTTTCTCTTGGTTTGCAAAATAGGCCTCCGTGGCGGTGATTATTTCGTTATTGGAGTGGAATCTCTTCCCGGCGAGCGAATTTTTTAGGTTCGGAAACAAAAAAAAGTCGCACGGAGCAAAATCTGGAGAATACGGTGGATGGGGCAGCAGTTCGTAGCGTAATTCGACCAATTTAGCCGTGGCGAGTGCAGAAGTGTGAGCCGGTGCATTATCGTGGTGGAAAAGCACTTTCTTTTTAGACAAATGGAGCCGTTTTTCTTCTAACACGGCGTCAAATCGGCTCAATAGTTCGGCATAGTACTGTCCTGTGACCGTTTTGCCCTTCTCCAGATAGTCAATAAAAATCACACCTTGAGAATCCCAGAAAACAGTGGCCATCCCCTTTCCGGCCGACGGGACCGTCTTCGCCTTCTTCGGAGCAGGTTCACCGGGTAATGTCCACTGTTTTGACTGCTCCTTGGTCTCTGGAGTGTAGTAGTGAATCCATGTTTCGTCGACGGTGACGTAACGACGAAAAAACTCTTTTGGATTGCGATTAAACAGCTCCAAACACTGCTCTGAACTGGTCACACGGATGCGCTTGTTGTCTGCAGTCAGCAAACGCGGCACCCATCTTGCTGACAGCTTCCTCATGCCTAAAATCTCATGTAGGATATGCCACACGCGTTCTTCTGAGATGCCTACTATCGCAGCTATCTCGTGCACCTTTAATCGGCGGTCTGACAAAACGATATCGTGTATTTTTGTCACGTTCTCCTCCGTAGTGGCTGTTTTCGGAGCACCTGGGCGTGGATCATCAAAAACCGACGTACGACCACGTTGAAACTCGTTATACCAAAATTTAACGGTCGCCATCGAAGGAGAAGCATCCCCATACACTGCATCCAAGCGTTCTTTAATTTCACTGCGCGATTTCCCTTCCAAAAACAAGAATCGAATCACCGACCGATATTGTTCTTTCTCTATTTTTTCAAAAATCAACGGACACATTTGCTTTCACACGCTCTCAAAAATAAACTACAACTCCGATCCGGCTGAAATTTCGTCTGTAACCGTTTACAGGAAGATACTGCACTGTAGTGTATTTCTGGTGCGATAGAGGCACCATCTGGCGGTGAGGCTAGGTACTTGTCAAATGACCCTCGTACCTTACAAAGTCATAGTGCATTACAGATTATCGTATTAACCTGACTTTGCGGCGAAGTATTCCACGTAGAGTTGTTAGGTTATGTTTCTTAGGTGTAGAGGTTATATATTATACATAGATGAACGCAGGAGGCAACATTATTCCCAAAATGAATCATTTTTCTAAAACTTAAATACGGTTTCCTACAAAATTTTGATAAATACGTATGTTTCTTGTAGAGTTTGGAGGTTATAATAATTGATTTGACAATACTCTTTATTTTTCCCCTAATCTACATTCAATTAGCTGTAAGTAAAAACAAAAATCATCCGAATCGGTGGTTCCTGTCTGGAATAACTTTTTTCTAAATCGAATTAATAAGCTAATCGGTAAAAAGTATTGGGATATGATCATTAAAAGTTTTTAATATTACAGATCACTTAATTTTTCATAACTAACTTACAAAGTCATAGTGTATTATAGATTATCATATTAACACGTCTTTGCGGCAAAGTATTCAACGTAGTTGTTAGGTTATGGTACAAAGGTGTAGGGGTTATATATTATACATGAAGGAACTCAGGGGGCAACATTTTTTCAAAAAAGAATCATTTTTCTAAAACTTAAATACGGTTTCCTATAAAATTTTGAAAAATACCTATGTTTCTTGTAGAGTTTGGAGGTTATAATAATTGATTTGACAATACTCTTTATTTTTCCCCTAATCTACATTCAATTAGCTATAAGTACAAACAAAAATCATCCGAATCGGTGGTTTCTGTGTGGAATTACTTTTTTTCTATATAAAAATAATAAGCTAATTTGTAAAATGGTTTAGGTTATGGTCATTATAAGTTTTTAATGTTACAGATCACTTATTTTGTCATAAATACCTTACAAAGTCATAGTTCATTACAGATTATCGTATTAACCTGACTTTGCGGCGAAGTATTCATCTGCAAGATGTTTGGGTTATGGTTCACAGGTGTAGGGGTTATATATTATACATGGATGAACTCAGGAGGCAACATATTTCCCAAAAAGAAACATTTTTCTGAAACTTAAATACGGTTTCCTACAAAATTTTGAAAAATACCTGTTTCTTGTTGAATTTGGAGATTATAAAAATTTATTTAACAATTTTCTTTATTTTTCCTCTAATCTACATTTAATTTGCTATAAGTAGAAACAAAAATCATCCAAATTGGTGGCTTCTGTGTGGAGTTATTTTATTTTGAAAAAAAAAATCGGGTTTTAGCCCACTGTGCCGGCCGGCTGGAAATAACACCTTATTTTGTCGCTAATTTGTCACTAGTTTGTTACGCATATCCCGATTTTTATGCTCGAGCCGTTTCCGAGAAACAATGACAATTCTAGTGTAATATTAAGCTGAAGAAGCCATTGCGTTGTATCTTCTCAGCAATTGATGATAACGACACAGAGTTTGGCCTCGATTTTCTCGCTAATTTGTCGTTCGAAGATGCCGTAGATACCATGTCCCAAAAGTTGGCTGCTGTCCCAAAAAAATGACCTCGGACCACGCGCATATAAGCAAAAATGATAAAAATCAAAAAAATCAATCAACTCATAATTGTACATTTTGTCGCTAATTTGTCGTTGACTTTTCCCGCAAATCCCGATTTTGTTGCTTTAGCCGTTATCGTGATACATTAGCTTAAGGTAGTTGGGTACTCGTGTGCGGAAAGTCGAATCTAGTCGCAAGACAGAGTCGAATCTCTTGCCTGCCACGCGTTTTCTTTTGTACGCTGGGCGAGACGAGAACTTTTTAGCGGTCAGTAGGGTATTACTGCGGACAAAAAGTATACGCGAACGTTAATATCATCGTACTATAGTATAAATCAAGGAAATCTGTTCATTTTTTTTTAATGAAAGCTTAATCATCACTGTATAATAATAAAAAAGCGCGCATTATTCGCTGAATTTTAAATAAAATAGATAATAAATTTATGTACACATCTATTTACAGCAATAACTACAGACGTGTATAAATTACTGCGTAGCAAATACTGTTGAAAACCCATTTACGGCGTACCAGGTACTATTGAAAAGCCGTTTACTGCGTACCAAATACTGTTGAGAATTACTGCGCGCTGTTTATATCGTAAATTTATAATTTTGATAATATTTTCAATATGTTTAATATTAATGACGTTAATATAGCACTTTTATAGTATTATTAAAAAATAATTTGATCCTGTGTTATCTATTTTTATATTTAAACGCAAAAAAAGTTATTTAATATTTGTTAGGTGTGCGTCATTTAAGATATGGGATTAGAAGGTAACAATAAACAATAACATTCATTTATTATATTTTGATTATAATTAGATATAAACTTTATATTAAAGTTTGAACAAAAATGAACGAATCTTGAAAAAAAATGCCATTTCACATATAAATATTTAAATAAACTTAAAGCTCATTGTTTCAGGTACATTTTTTAAATAATTAATACCTACCACTTGAAAAAATATATTAAATCAGTCATAACTTAACTAATAATCTATAACACTGTTTGATCATTTTAAAATTACAGAAACAAATTTTCAAAACTTAAATTAATTTTAAATTTTTTGTAATTTTTCTATTAATTCTTTTTCTTCTTTAATTTTGTTGATTTGTATTTTTTTCTTTTGATTTTTCTCTTCAGTAGTTTGGATTTTTAATTTTTGGTTTTCAAGCCTTTCTTTTTGCTTTTTAATTCTTTCTTGTTCTTTAATTAATTTCTGTTCTTTTTTCATCATTCTATCAGCTTCTTTCTTCAATTTATTTTCAATCTTTATTTTTTTTCTGGCACGGATTTCTTCCTCTTTTTTTTTTCATTTTCCTTTTCTATATAAACTTTTTGCCATTCATCACTAGTTATAACTGTTGGAGTTTTATCTTTTTGTCTTTTTTTACCATTGCCTTTTTTAATAATACCATTATTAGGCCATAATAAATACTTGTCTATTGAATCAGATCCATTTTGCTGATGATATCATGAAAAGGATTCAATCTTAAATGTGATTCATTTTTTATACTATTTTTTTTTAAAATCTTCATTTTTAGCTTCTTTGGTATCTGATTCAGTTTTTATTAATGTACTTGAAATCTTCATTTTTAGCTACTTTGGTATTTGTATTTCCAATCACATGTGAGATACTGAGAATTTCTTGTTCGATAGTAATATTTGTTGAAGGAACTTTCTCTTGAGCAGTAGCAGTTACACCATGTACAGATTGAATAATTTGTACATCTTTTATTGTAGAAGCCATCGTACTGGCTGGCAATACTGCACTATTTTGCTTATCTACATCGTTGAAAGTATGTACGTCACAATTTTCAATGCTGTGACTTTTCATAACTGATTCCATTTGAGTAATCATATCACTGTTATTTTCTGTATCATCTTTTACAGAAACCATTGCACAGGTTTGTAAAATTTTACAATTATGATTATTTGCATCGTTGAGAGTAGATATCGTAAAATCTTCACTTTTGTCACTTTCCATAACTGTTTTTAATTTAGTAACTTTGTTATGGTTACTTCCTACAGAATCTTGTTCCGTAAAAGCCATTACATGAGTTGCAAGTATTGCACAATTACCTGCATCATTGGGAGTAGGTACTGCACAATGATCTAATCCCTCATTGTAAACATTTTCTGTAGATAATTGTGTATCTACATCGTTACATAATTCTAGAGAGTTTTCTAAACTTATTGAACTTAAATTAATACTAGTATCACCATTGACTAAGGAATAACTTTCTTCTAGAAGCACATTAATACAAGGTACATTAAGTTCAAAAATAACACAGCCATCGTCATTTGTAGCAGAATTATCAGTATCTGAGTTAACCTAAAAAATATTTTAACTATAACACTAGAACATTTAAACTAAATATATCCATTTTTTAAAATTATAATTATTTTACTATTTTTAAAAGAAAAAAGCTATTAATTTTAGATTCAACAAAAATTTCTAATTATTTAATTTTCATATTACAGTATTAATTTAATTTTAGTATTAATTTTTTTTTATTTAATTACCTGCACATTTTTTTGAGAATCTTGTAGATCAGAACTAGTGTGATATAATTTGTACCAAATATCAAACAATCCTTCGTCTTTTGCAAGGCCTTTCCAAACAGGGCTTGTATTCAGCTTGAATGAATAAATTTGTTCTTGCCTTAAAAAATTTTGAAATACTTGCAAAGGAATGTTTGGCGTAGCATCATGCGCTGGTTCTTCAGTTTGCTGAGGCAATGTCCCAGGCCATTCTGATATTCTCTGAAAGACTCTTTTGTAGTTCACTGCATCCTGACTAAATGGGTACAGTCCACATTTTTTGAATCCATTTTTTAATATCACTTGAAGATTCATGGAGTCAAAAGTTTTTTTTAATAATGGAGCAACTTGATACTTCTGGATACCAACACAAACTGCAGCCTTACAATGATCTTGATAAACGCTCAGCCATTTGCTTTTTAAAGCTTTGAATAAAGCCACGTCTAGTGGTTGGATGATATGGGTGGCATTCGCATGTAATGCCACTAAAATTATTCCATGATTAGAACAAAATAAACATAAATGTAAGGTCATGTGCGATGAATGACCATCTATATATAAGATGACTGGACGCTTGATCTTCTTATCTATGAGCCATGGTTCGAATACATTTGCGATATATTCGAAAAAGTTTTGAGACAACATCCATCCATTATCAGAATACCCTAAAGCAAATTCCTTAGGAGAAAGCTCTGCAGCACTATTAGGCAACTTTTTACCCGCAAACAGTATAAAAGTTGGAGCAAGTTCACCATCAGCATTACTTGTAACTAAAACTGTAACGTTAGTTTTTTCTTGGTTGCCTACAATATTGTAAACATTCTTGTGCCCTTTTCGAGCAAGTACAGATGCTGGTGTGGGATTCAATGAAATTCCTATAAATTGTACAAACATGCGTATGTATAGCTATATATTTGTTGCAAAATATTTATAAATCTTAATTTACATTATGTATTAAGTATAAGTTTACCTGTTTCATCACAATTAAAGATACGATTTCCTTCCAGTCCCATAAGATTTTCTTTTTCATAGAAATCAGAAACTTCATTAAACCATTTTCGCAAACTGTACTCAGTTACTTTTGCTCTACTGATGCTAACATTTTCAGACACTCTTCTTG
Organism: Torymus aiolomorphi; assembly: GCA_036365515.1. Classification (NCBI taxonomy): domain Eukaryota; kingdom Metazoa; phylum Arthropoda; class Insecta; order Hymenoptera; family Torymidae; genus Torymus; species Torymus aiolomorphi. The sequence continues at coordinate 103,338,984 of CM070873.1, read as the reverse complement.
ATACATCAGGATGACGTTTTAAAAAGGCTTCGTACAAGCTTCTACCTGGTAGATTATTAGTAAATGGATTGGTTCTTCTTCCTTTTTCACAAATAACTTTTACACTCTCAAGTAAATCTGCTTTGGTTACAGGAAAGCCTTTATCACAGCAATAGAAAATCCAATCAACTAACTGTTTTTCTTCTTCCATATTCAAAACAGGGGCAGGCCCAGGCTTTTTGTCAGCGTATTTTCCTTTCATTTTTGCTCTCAATGTGGACTCTGGTATGTTATACCTCTTAAAAACATCATTGACCGGTTTCCCTTTAGAACTTTCTTCCAACGCCAAAGTAACACTTTCTCGGGCATAATTAAGCCTTCTTTGCTTAATTTTCTTTATTGCACTCATGCGTAGACAAGTATATAAATTGATTGAGGATGTACACAAAATATGCTCACAAAATAACTTAACGTTGCACCGGTCACACGTGCACCTTCATCGAGAGAAGTCCAGCACACTAGGTAGCTAGGAGAGAATAGGTTAGGTTGCGCCGGCGCACTAGAATCGGCGCAGTAATGTCAGTTTGTAACAGTTTTCGCTGTGTACAATAGGCATAACAGTTTTATGTACAATAGGCATAACAATAACAGTTTTCGCTGTGTCAATACTGCGGTGAGAAAATAACATAGTTTACGTTGAAATGACAAATTAACAAAAATGATTTTAATTGAATAAATATTTCTAGTTTATAAATCTTTTATTATAATTAGATAAACTAATAATAAATAATAAATAATCTTGATTTTATGCAAGCGCATTATACCTACTATTTTCCATAATTGCCACATTTCTGAGAGTGGCGCATTTCAAAACTTCATAATAAATTTATTATTCATTTTTATAAAGTGGGGTTTTTTATAGTTTTATTAGTGATATCTAAAGTTATTTTTTATTTTTTTAGATATTTATTTAAAGTTTTAGGAAAATTATATATATCGAATTTGCATTCTTAACAGTAATACCTACGTCCGCAATAGTACCCACATCTACCCTATAACCTAACCCCGCATTCTCGCTGTTTCTCTCGCCTACGCGTGCTCTCTCTTGCACTCGCAGCGTGCGGTCGTCTACTAACTAAAATAATGCTACTTTGAATTACAATAATTAGACAAAAGTGTCCAAATATCTCCCTTACTAACATATACCTTTTTAAAATACATTCCCCAGAGATTCATCACTCGATCAAAATGTAATTCATGTTTATTAATCCGATACGGGCACTATTAGAGGGCCGCAATATGAACCATACCTTAATTTATTGCTATTCTCGAATTTGTTGCTCCAGCCATTGCGTTGATAAATCCAGGCGGTGCTAATTTAAGACTTAACTCAGCACAGCCACAGCTGTATCTTTTAATCGAATAGAGGTATTTCAATCATTAAAACGAGATAATTTATTGCTAATTTGTTGCTTTAAGACTGGGTTGGACCCAAAATCAATAGTCCAACGGGACCGTCAGAAATCGACTTTCGGGCCCTCTAAATTGTGTTTTATTTGGTAAAACGGTAAGTAGCAAATTCAAAACTATGACAACCGCTGAAGCTAATATATTGCTAAATTATAATTCCCGCTAAATTATAATTTTTTGCTTCAAGATAGGCCAGGTTTGGGATCCAAAAATCCATCGAAAACGCAAGGAAACGTGTTTTGGATGCTGTAAATGGTATTCTATTTCGTAAATCGGCGAGCAACAAATGTATAACTGTACGGAATGTTGTTATTAATATGTTTCTAAATTTTAAGGCTATTTCCGAATTTGTTGCTATAAAACAGGCTAGATCCCGGAGTCGAAGGTTGATCGAAAACGCAAAAAAATACTGTTTTGGACGCCATAAATGCGTTTTATTTAGTAAATTGGTTAGCAACAAATTCAAAACTGTGCAAAATGTTGTTGTCGGTATGTTGCTAAGTTGTTACGCTTTTTCCGAATTTGTTGCTTCAAGATAGGCTAGATTCCGGAGTCGGAAGTCGATTGAAAACGTGTTTTGGACGTTGTAAATGGTGTTTTATTTCGTTAAACGGTAAACAACTAACTCATAACTGTACAGAATATTGTCTTTAATATGTTGCTAAGTTGTTACAGTATTCCTGAATTTGTTGCTTCGCAATAGGCTAGATTCCGGAGTCGAAAGTCGATCGAAAACGCAAAAAAACGTGTTTTGGTCGCTGTAATGGGGTTTTATTCAGTAAATCGGTGAAAAACAAAGTACCCCGCACACAATGTATGGAAAAAATCATCCGGTAAAATTTTGGGGGGTTTTGCCCATGAGAACTTTTGTTCAGAACCTCAAAATCTATCTTTTCTCCAAATTTGATTCAATTTGACCGTATGATTATTTTCCATACATTGTGTGCTGGATCCTTTATAACTGTGCAACATTTTGTGGTTGGTATGTTGCTAAGTTGTTACGTTTTATCCGAATTTGTTGCTTCAAGATAGGCTACATCCCGGAGTCAGAAGTCGATCGAAAATGTGTTTTCGACATCGTAAATGGTGTTTTATTTCGTAAAACGGTGAGCAAAAAATTCATAATTGTGCAGAATGTTGTCTTTGATATGTTGCTAAGTTGCTACATTATTCCTGAATTTGTTGCTTCATAATAGGCTAGATCCCGGAGTCGAAAGTCGATCGAAAACACAAAAAAAAGTGTTTTAGTTGCTGTAATGGGGTTTTATTCAGTAAATCGGTGAGAAACAAATTTATAACTGTGTGGAATGTTGTTATTAATATGTTTCTAATTTTTAAGGCTATTTCTGAATTTGGTGCTACAAAAAAGGCACGACCCCGGAGTCGGACGTCGATCGAAAACGCAAATAATACTGTTTTGGACGCCATAAATGCGTTTTATTTAGTAAATTGGTTAGCAACAAATTCAAACCTGTGCATAATTTTGTTGTCGGTATGTTGCTAAGTTGTTACACTTTTTCCGAATTTGTTGCTTCGAGGTAGGCTAGATCCCGGAGTCCAAAGTCGATGGAAAACGCAAAAAAACGTGTTTTGGTCGCTATAATTGGGTTTTATTTAGTAAATTGGTGAGCAACAAATTTATAACTGTGAGGAATGTTGTTATTAATATGTTTCGAATTTTTAAGGCTATTTCCGAATTTGTTGCTACCAAAAAGGCTAGATTCCGGAGTCGGAAGTTGATCGAAAACGTGTTTCTGACGTCGTAAATAGTGTTTTATTTCGTAAAACGATAAGCAACAAATTCATATCTGTGCAAAATGTTATCTTTAACATGTTGCTAAGTTGTTACAGTATTCCTGAATTTTTGCTTCACAACAGGCTAGATCCCGGAGTTGAATGTCGATCGAAAACGCAAAAGAAAACCTGTTTTGAACGCCGCAAATGGCTTTTATTTTGTAAATGGCTAAGCAACTGTGACGTAACCGTCTACGCTGTATTGTAAAATAATTTTTTTTTTTATATTATATAATTATTCCTTGTTTTTGAATAACCATAATTATAACCCCTACTACCCTCTTGACACTACTGCATCAGGGGTTGCATTGTTGTGACCTACGCTGCTCTGAGTTCCCCGCCAGCTGCCATAGAAACGACGACGCGACGCACATATTAATTCTAGTTTAGAATCTTATAGTTGTCACCTTTCTTAAATTCATCCTTCGGCTTATTGTTCAAACTTTCTTTTCTTATTGATGAATGCCGAATAACAAATTAGAAATAAAAGTTATATTCGAACCCCGGGTATAATAAACAAAAAGACTGATGTCAAAGACTATTACATTTTTATACAATCCTACCTTAATAGAAATTTTAGTCAGAAATAGCAATTTTTCCAATAAACTTTATATTTCAAAATTATGTACCAATTCGAATAAAATATTATTGTAATATGTAATTTTAAAATCTTTGAGTGAATTATACTAATAATTCATTAACACGCTAGTTGCAAAATATGGCTAATTTTCTATAAAGTTATGTTCTGAATAATAAGTTTAGTGCGAATTGTTAAACAAACCCATGGGTCTGAAGTTTGCAACGTTGAAGTGCATCGAAATAAAAAAAAATGATTTTACTTCAAAGTTATATTGATTAATTTTAGTTTCGCCTGAAAATTTAGTATTTTATAGTATAAAATAACTTAATGAAAAATATTCAGATAAAAATGTTTACTGTCTAGTCACATTAATTAATTGTAAAAAATTATTTCGTTGCATTCCAACGATGCAAACTTCAGATCCATACAAACCCTTTTGCAATAATCACAATTGTAATTTTCCTTTATACGTTTGACTTAACTAGCAACCGTTCCAAACGCGAGGTGTAAGAATCTATAAGGTTCAACATTCACAATCACAAATAAATATAAAAATTATAATAATTACTTTAAGACACATTCATGAAAGAATATTTTCCCTACTCAAATAATAAAACTTATTCAACTATATATTTTTCTTCGGCTATAAATAAATAAAATGTTTTTATTACATATCATAAATTTAATAAACATTTTGGATTTTAAGCAATTACATGTGAGTTGGAAATATTCCTTGAAAAAGTGGAATTAGCTTTAAGGAGACGATAGCCCTAGCGGATACGCTATCTGAGGGCTGCAAAACACATAGTCCACACTAAATATTGATAGGACGCTTTCCCACGCAGGGACGCGCTTTTCCGAAATTTGAATACACGACTTATATTATACACTGAAAATATTATTTTACATTATTAGACAATATCTCTCAAACCGTTAAAGATAAAATTATTTTAACAACTACTAACAAATATTAAATATAGCAGTAAGAAAACTAAGAAAAAAAAGAAATTCTATATTTTTATGTTTCATTGCAATCGGCAACCTTTGTTTATTTCTGCATTAATAATATAGAGATTTAATAAACAAGCTCAACAATATAACTGTTTAAATAACCACCTGCACTGTTGCAACTAACTTTTCCAAATGGATTATCACCAACCAATAATAAATAATTATTATAATAAATACTATATCATGTAAAGTAACAAGTTATGTTAACCACTAGCTTAATTTTTATAACCGACTTTTTTTTTTTATAAACGTATCGAATACAATTTCATTGTAATTTAGATTTTTAAGTATTAATAACTTTTATATTGCGAATAACTATCGTTAAAATAATCATAGCTCTTTCGTTCAAATTTGTAATAGTTTGCTTCGCAATCATCTAATAAAAGAGGTAATTTCACATTTGTAAAACATTCAGGATTGTTAATAATAGGAAAATGCTGAAACAAAGAGAGTGTTCACCTGTACAATCTATCGCATGCACGTGGCATGCATAAAAATAGATTTCCTCAAGTCCCTCCGCGTGGTGACGCATTTTCCAGCATCTTTTGGGACTCAACATACTAGTACTAGAACATTATTTTAGAATAACGCTAAATATGTCAGTAACTATAAGAAGGAAAAATAATTTTTGTTTAAGATAAAAGTTATATTATGTTAAGTAAAAACTAGGAGATAATAAAAACCGTTATTATAATATGTTTTATAGTAATAATAATCCATTTGTTTACTTCTACTAGATTAATTAACTTGACTTTAAGTTTAAATAATAAACTGTTTGGAATTTGAATAATACATTGTAATTCGTACGTTTCTTAATAATAATAAACTATTATGACTATTTATAAGAAATTCTCATTTGTTAATGCAAATTTTATGAACTGTACACATTAGATAAAACATTTTACTAGACAATAGTTGTATTTTAACTAGCGATGTGCGGAGGCTCGTAATTTCAGGCTCGGCTCGAGCCGAGCTCGCGAGGAGCCGGCTTCATCGGCTCGAGCCAAGCCGCGAGCTTTGATGAGCTTACGAGCTCGTGCCTCCGCTCGTGCTAATATTTTCAAATTTACGTTTAATTTAAAATGTTATTTATACCATCTTAGATGCTATATATTATAGGTATTTTATTAATTAAAGAAAAACGAATGGCAATAATACTCTGATTTTTTACAATGATTCGTTTACACATTCCAATCTAAAAAATGATTTGATAGGAAAGAGGGTTCATAATATAACGAAAATAACGAAATATAAAAAAAATGAATTTATTTTTAATGGATAAAATCTTCTTTTGCAACATTGGAAATTTTCCAACAAAAATTTTCTCCTTAAAAGGCTACATTGACTATTAATATAATTAATGTACTGTGTATCTGATGATCATGTAACAGTTAATAGATGGTATTGTAAGTATTACAATATCAATGTTTTACTTAACGATGTATGGGCTATACTATCGGCGTCGAATACCAGTGTTACTAAAATTATTAAAAATTAAATATAAAACCATATTTGCTACTTTTTTTATTAAATAAGTTTAAAAATATACGCGAATTTATATTATCAGGGTTTGTCAGCGAGAAAAAGTAAATTCGAAATTAGACTTCTAGAGTCTTTGCACCAACTGTTCCCAAAGGTAAGGTTAATGCAAGAATATGATGAGAGCGTAAAATTTGTATTTGAGCACGTAAGCAAAGTGGTGCAGCAAATAATACGAGAGCTACATTTGAGATGTAATGCCGAAAAAGTTATTTATAATTCATAAAATTATTTAATTTTTCTAAAAAATTACTACTTTTTCAAATCCGCATTTTTAAGTCAAAAATAACTCGTGAGTAGTTTTAAAAGACGTAATTCAGAAGGAAATTTAATATAATTCCAGAATATTGGTGTCCATTTGGCATATCTTTAAAAAAATTGAAAAACTTCTTTTTGAAAAAAAAATGTTTACAAAATAGTTATTTTAAAAAAAATAAGATCTTAAAGTCATCCATTTAACTACAAAATTTAATCAGTTCTAAGTTTAGACATACCTAAGGTGCGTGCGAAAGTTCAGGTAATTCCATCCATTCGTTCAAGAGTTATGCCGGGGATAAAATTTGGTTTGATACATACATACATACATAGATACATACATACATTTTTTAAAAACCTATTATTCTGACTCAGGAACCTCAAAAACATCGTAATTCATCAAAAACCTTGATTCGAAAATTTTCGCCGTTACAAAGCTTTCTCTTTGAGAAAGCAAAAAACAACCCTATATAACAAATTATTGATATTTTTAATAAAAACTAATTTCTGACACCGATTGTATAGCCAGTACATCCTTAAAGATAAAATACTGAAATGGTTACACCAAAGATGATATCTTTTCCTTTGTAATAAATAGCAGTTGGCCGTATTTAAACTTAGCTATCTTAACAGTTACAATACCATGTTAATCATTAGATATCCTTTTCTGAGATCTTAAGCTCGGGTCAGGCTCGCGGGCTCGTTTGAGCTCCAAGCTCGAGTCAGGCTCGCGGGCTCGTTTGAGCTTCAAGCTCGGCTCGAGCAGCTCGAGCTTGCGACTTAGAGCTCGAGCTGACTCGATCGAGCTTCTGCACATCACTAATTTTAACATATTGTTATTTACGCAAATTAATTAAATTTCAGTTATTTTAAATGAATAATAGAAAATCTAAGGAAAATGTATTAACTTAATAAGATAACTTAATAATATGATTGATATATTAGCTAGAATGAATAGTCTAATATTTTGTATACCACTCTAACCTCAAAATCACAACTTTGGTACGATTTTTCGGCTCTCGTGGTATAAAATACCGTTCGAATCGAGTACTCGCTTCACTCGCTTCGCTCGTGCGAAAAGTCACACGAAGTAAATAATCAACTTCCGCACCAGTGTCGAAATGTACTATATAAAGTTGCATAAGAAATTTCATCATTAAATGTATAATTAAGTTTAACAAATTTGTAATGCGTTTAATTCCTGTTGTAACAGATCGATAACTTCCGTTCAAATTTGTATTTTCATCTTAAAACAAAATGTAATAGCATAACATATTATAATTTATAAGCTGCCAACATTATATAATTTTTAACAAGTAACAGAAAATCGTTCATTTTTGACTCGAAAGAAAGAGAAGGATATATCTTTTGTCTCTCTCTCTCTCTCTCTTTCTCTGTCGCACATATAACGTTCTCCCTCACTCCTCAAGAAAGATACGAGCTGCCGGAAAATACCCTAGGGAAGGGATGAGCGACCGCTCTTTGCCGCTCCCTGTGTTAAAACATAGGATTTTCCCCACTTTCATAAAAATCGACGTTTGGAAGGGATGCCACCCTCGCACCATTGGGCACCGTTTTCCCGCACCACTAGCCTCATTTAACATTGCGAGATATACAACACATCAACCACCGCCGAACACATCATCGATGATTCGATGCCTCAAGATGACGCAACCACCCGATTCGACACCGCAGCTTTTCCAGCCAAAGAAGAGGAGGAGCAATGCATTTAAATACCCCGAGCGCGCACTGTTAGTCAGTCAGATCAATACAAGCCTCACAAGCTTTGCTGACTACTCAGCAGATCGACACAAGCCTCACAAGCTTTAGATTCTGTACAAAATTCAAATTTTAATAAATATTCAAACATTACCAAATTCAATTTCTCTAAAAGAAGTACTTTTTTTACAACAATTCAATTTCCAAAATTTTTATCAAATCCCAAATTTCAACAATTCATATTAAATTCAAAGGAAAGTACATAAGTTCTCAACTACCACAACTCAAAGTTTTACGAGCCCAGATTACTGGTATTTAGAGAAACAACACGGAGAAAACTAGGCACGCATGTAAACCGTGTAGTCGTCGCAGCGCGAGCGTGTGACGCTGTTCACCGCCGGGCGGCGCGCTGTATCGGCGCGGGCCTGTTCTCGCACCTATAGCGGCCGTGGATACACTCATGCGCTCTGACGCGGATATTTCACCTCCTACGGCGGTGATGGCACGGCTGCTCGCACGGCTGTAACACTTGTCAACCGAAAACAACGCATGGCGCTATTCGTTACATTGTTATAAACGCGCGTTGTTGATGATATAATTAATAAGAATATTAGAATAATAAATATGCTTATTTTCTTTTTATTCGTGACAAATTAGTACACGAAATCTAAATGAAACCACTAATTTTAACTTAGGGAATACGTTATTAGAGAAAAAAATATATGACTAGTACTCCAGTACTCTAGTAAACTTTTATTTGTTTAATTAATTAATTTCAAAACACAATAGTAATTACACCCTAAGTATGACTAAATTATAAAAAATAATCATACAATGTATTAAAAAATAAATACACAGATAACAATTTTGGTATGCTATTCATTTATTACGTATGTTAATATTACAAAATATGCCGTGTAGCTACGAAATTCGCACCATTTCTTTCAAACATTAAACACGGGGTTCTTACTGTTAATTTATCATAAATTATATATTGTTCCTCATTTACATTAACATTTGCACTATACGTAAAATAATGTGAATTAAAACCCGTAGTATTAATTGGAGTGCATTTAAATAATATTTTCTCATCTAGTTGATATATCTTTTGTACTTTTCCAAACTCAGGACTATCATCTGATATATCCAAAATTAAAATCATATCATTTTTGTATGTGTTAAGCATATTTATTATTCTAATATTCTTATTAATTATATCATCAACAACGCGCGCTTATTACTATGTAACGAATAGCGCCATGCGTTGTTTTCGGTTGACAAGTGTTACAGCCCTGCGAGCAGCCGTGCCATCACCGCCGTAGGAGGTGAAATATCCGCGTCAGAGCGCATGAGTGCATCCACGGCCGCTTTAGGTGTGAGAACAGGCCCGCGCCGATACAGCGCGCCGCCCGGCGGTGGACAGCGTCACACGCTCGCGCTGCGACGACTACACGGTTTACATGCGTGCCTAGTTTTCTCCGTGCAAATACTTATTCATAACTCACTTCGTTCAGTGTATCTTTACGAGTCACCGTACGCTTGAGTTTGATTAGTATTATTGTACAAATTCCAAATTTTAAAGAAAAATACATCCTCTTGAGGAAAAATAAAGACTTCAAAGGTAATTAAACAATTTTTTTCTTTTTTTCTAAATTGCACTTCTCCAATACCCGCAGCTTCAGCTTTACGAGTTGAGTCTAGTGGAGTTTTTGAGAAGCTAAAAATATTACTTCGTAACCCAAAGTGGGTAACAAAGTGTTCAGTGTGCCTTTACGAGTCACCGTACACTTGAGTTCGAACAATATTGCAAGTTTTACTATTTTTTTCAAACAAAATTAAAAACAAATTTCAAACAAAAATATCAAATCTATTTTTTCAAATTTTATACTACATTTCAAATTTATTGAATTCAAGGGAAATACATAATTTCTCAATTACCATAGTTCAAAGCTTTACGAGCCCAGACTACTGGTATTTTGAGAAATAATATACTTATTCATAACTTACTTCGTTCAGTGTAGCTTTACGAGTCTCCGTACACTGGAGTTCGAACAATATTGCAAGTTTTACTATTTTTCAAATAAAATTAAAAACAAATTTCAAACAAAAATTTCAAATCTATTTTTCAAATTTTATACTACATTTCAAATTTATTGAATTGAAGGGAAATACATAATTTCTTGATTACCATAATTCAAAGATTTACGAGCCCAGACTACTGGTATTTTGAGAAATAATATACTTATTCATAACTCACTTCGTTCAGTGTGGCTTTACGAGTCACCGTACACTTGAGTTTGATTAGTATTATTGTATAATTCCAGTTTTAAAGTAAAACATATTACTACTAGAAAGAAATAAAAATTTCAAAAAAATAATTAACGGTTTTTTTGTTGCATTTCTCAAATACCCGTAGCTTCAGCATCACAAGTTGAGTCTAGTGGAGTTTTTGGGAAATTAAAAATATTATTTCGTAACCCACTTCTTTCAGTGTGACTTTACGAGTCACCGTACACTTGAGTTCGAACAATATTGCAAGTTTTACTATTTTTGAAATAAAATAAAAACAAATTTCAAACAAAAATTTCAAATCTATTTTTTCAAATTTTATACTACATTTAAAATTTATTGAATTCAAGGGTGTTTGGGAATTATCAATGTTTTGAATTTCCCGTGGTTGCGCGACTGAGGGATAACTCAGCAGGCGGCCGCGCGACGGCAGCACTCATCAGCTGCTCTTTGCGCAACAGCTGAATCGCTACACTGATTAGCCGAGTATGGCAAAAATCATACTGTTTCCCTCACCTTTACACATGTAAATGAGAGAGACGCTGATTTGACTCACTCCTCGGTAACAACGAGACGAGGAAGAAGACGGAAGTGCTCACTCATTCTGTCTAGTTAGCCTGGACGGCGTGCTCGCCTCGAGGCCGGATGGTCCACTCACACGGCATTCTCGCTCACTCTAGTCTACTCAACTCTCTCGCTTCGTCTGGACGGCGTGCTGGCTGCGCGGCCGCATGGCCGACTCACACGGCATTCTCGCTCACTCCAATCAAATTCTCTCTCTGAAACGGTCGGCCTCGTGGAGAACATCAGTGTGCACGTTCGGCAACTTTCACACGGAATCTCTCATGCAGCAGTATCTCTCACACGGAACTTCTCACACGGCGGTGACGCCCATGCGGCATCTCCCCGTGTAGCAGTGCTGCTCGCCCGGCGTCTCATCACATGGCATTTCTCACCTGCTCGATGCATCTAGTTGGCCACGGGGCGGCCGCGGCACCTCTCAACAACCACTACGCAACACTCAACTGCTGCTTTCTCAACTATGGATTTTATCTGGCTTCTCTCATCGGCAACTTACGGCTTTAGTCAACCGCACATCATCGTTGCGGAGTCATCATCGCAGGACCAACTCGTAGGCGATTAATACAACGCTACGTGCGAGAAGGTAAATACTCAATTACATGTGGCCATTTTATACAAAGGTGCGCTGCTATACGGAACACATAACCACGCGGTACAATAGGAATACTCAGTCATGATTATATCAATAATATCTAATCGTGTTATCTCATTGAAAACTCAAACACAGTCAAATCAATAATATTTGATTGTGTTGTTTATTGCATGGTTACTCTCATCAGTGATTCGTAACATGTCGCAGAAAAACTCATCTAGACTCACACCGAAAAACTCATACACTCAAATTGTACAATTCATATACACTTATACAGAATTTTGTAACACTCATACACTGAAACAATTATGAAACAGGCATACACTCAACCAATTTATTGTAACAGTTACACACACATTTTTTTCAATCTTTATAATACCTTTTGTCGACATTTGTAATAGCTATTTAATGTAATCAACATTTTCAATATATTTTATAGGTTAATTTACTAAAGTGTTTGGCTCCCAATTTATTTTGTTAACACCCACATCATGTCCTCATTATAAATTATGGCATTCTCAAATATTTGGTCCTTCGAGCCGGATTAAAGATGATGTGGTGTGTATTAGAGTCATTGCATTTTATTCATTGCTAAACTGTTTACATGCTTTCATCATGGCTGAGGATGCTGAGGCCAAGGAGATTGACAGACTTATGGATGCGATTCTCACCAGTGACTTGGACACTCTCAGCTTTCAAACGGATAACCTCAATGAAACGGATCACTATATGTGGATCACTGTGTGAACGTACAAATTCAGCGCTGCCTTAGCAGTTAACTCAGAAAGGAGCCTCACAGGAATTCTATAAGAACATCTCAACCGAAACTGATACATTTAATATGCATTACTCATCACACTTGCACCTATTGAAAGTGAACTCACTCACTCTATTGTGGCATTGATATTATTCGATTCGACGAGATACAGAGATGCAACTACACTCGTTCTACTCATCTTACAATTGTGCTGTGCTTCAGAGTTTGGATTTATGCATCAATAACCGCACGTCACACATAGTTGCAAGACCAAGGAATTTTCACTCAAGATTTATCACTTGAATCAAAATTACTCAAAAATTGGATTTTGGTGCAACCATCAACACTTAAGGTTAACTCAGCTGCAACACTCATTCACTCAATTTTCATTATTGCAACTGCATTGAAATGATACGACACACCGGTGACATCTCAGAAATTTGGATCATCAATCTATTCAATATCAGAATTATGATTTATCTCAAAGGATGTGATTCAAATCGTCAAAGCTCCAATGGTACTGCTCATCTATCAATTCTTGGAATTTGAGGTTAGGATTACTGCTGATCCTATATCAAGTCTCATCTACAGTGCCCTCAGAACTATATGAACATCTTATTTGAAATTATACAAAAACCAAACTTTATTGGCACATCGCACATTTGGGCAGTCTCAACTTGTAGATGTGCTATTGGCACTGACGATTAATGTCAGATCATCGAACGTAACCTCAAACAAGGTGGCACAATGGAGCCCATATTACATCATGGCAGTGCTTACTCGGATTCGCACTCAACGTGATGTATTCTCAATTGACATTACAAGGGTATACTGTTAAATCAATTGTTCATTTTAGTGTGTACTTTACACCACATAATAGTGTTGACTATTATAGCCAAATTATCAACCTAACCTCATCAAGAGCAGTGTGATAGAACCTATCGCAGAATCATCAATATGGCTGATCATTACTCAACTAATTCAAATCATCTGTTCAACGGAAATCGGTACATCAGGATCGGATTGGATTTAACGCAGAAGAATTAAGGAAATTACTCACACGTTTCTGGGTTAAGAAGAATCACCCTCAACAACTACAAGTAAAATCAAGAAGGAACAAGTATTGTGTGAGCAACACTTGTTCACACAATGAAATAATCAAGTAAGGTTATCTCACACCTCTGATGTACTGAATAACTCATTTGGCAAAGTTCAACCGTACCTCAAGCAGTTACTGTCAATTGCAATCATGATAGCATCTACAATAAATGGTATTACGTATTTCATGGCTAAATGAACCGGACCAACTCACATACTTCGTTTAAGCAAAATTCACATATGGAACACGAGCAACGTTACTTGGATATCTGCACTCTTCTTCAGCTGGTAACGAATAAAAGAACCAATAATCCGCCAGCAACAGACTCAATCCTCTTTGGAAGGATATGGATGACAACTTCGGCGGAGTTACATGAAAGGACACAATCATGCACAAGGGCCATGCAGTTATCAGGGTTCTGCACGGCGGGCTATCCATTAGCCAAATTGCAAACTCAATTTGCCGATGTTTCTCAATGAATTACTCACTAGCAACTCAAGCTATAGATTATGATGATTGCGTCACGAGATTACTCAAATTATAACGGATTTCACTATCAATTAAATTCACATCTGAATGGTATTGCCGCTCACTTAAGAAATAATCACAACTGGATAATTCTCTTTCAAAACTCACCACTATTAGATCCCGCATGGACAAACTCATCTGTGGTTATTCTTTCAAATTCTCCTACAAGAGCTGTGGCTACTTAAGTACTCATGGGACAAACAAGTTTAACTCAATTGCGAAGAATGGCTGCAAATTCGAGAAGATTTCACTCAATCGGATGCGGTTCTCAAAACTTATGGCTTTTCGACTGCTTCAAAACAGGCAACAGCTGCAGCTCATCATGGTACAGCAGCATTTCTCACACTTGGCTCATTATTTGTATTCTCATCAACAAGGATAGCAACACTCAATCGACACTCCATTCTAGGGTTGGAGTTCTGAGCGGCATGGTTCACTCACAAGGAATATTTGGACAATTTACAGTTGCCAAGCTCTCATGTTCATTTTTGGACAGATAAGAAGACAGTATGCACACGCATTATCTTACGTGCCTCATGATGGAAGGAATCTATTCAAACTATGATTCACTCATTCACCGGATGATTCTAACAACCAAGGGAAGACAATCATCATGGACATCTCAAGCTGACTCACAGAAAAAGGAAAACTTTCCAGAAAGATGCAAAGATCATACTTATTGCAGCCACATCATTTGGAAAATTCATGGAATCTCGTCAATCAACACTCAATATGCAATAGATTACTCAACAATTACTGGCTAGGTTATGTTAGCTTGTAATCATTTCAAGGCAAAATTCAACCGAGACGAGACTCACAGCTGATCTGATCAGCAAAGAAAAAAACCTTCTGGATTAAGGAAACTCAGCAAGTTCATTTCCATCTGAACATATTATTCTGAAAATTCTCAAGTCCCACGGAATCATCTATTCAATAGATTGACTGCATACATTCACTCAGAAGGAATTATCAATGCAGGAGGTCGGTTACAAAACTCAGCTAGAATATCACTCAACATCCAGCTACATTTCTACGGTGCAGCCAACTCATCACTGATCATTCGGAATTCTCACGTAGCAGCATCACGGTGGCACCGAAAAAACTCATTTTGCATACATGAGGCAGGAAATTTGGGTTATTGGAAGCAGAGTTCCGGCCAAGTCACTTATTCTAGACTTTGTGACTTGTGCTAGGTATCGGACTCATCGGACTCAGCAACTCGTGGGGGCAACTATCCAGGATGCTGGACCTCCCCATCAGTATCCTTCGCTCACACTGGGATCAACTTGCAGAACCATTCATCAACTCATCGAAGGGGTGTGAATCCAAAACATACAAGTGCTGGATTTGTATTTGTGTACACTCACAGCATCATTTGTCAGCAGCTGTTCATCCATACATGGTCAGTGGCTATTCATCCGAATGGTTTCATTACGGTTTAATTATGATTTATTTCAAATGGAGAACTACCTTCGCAACAAAAACTCAACTTGGTACAACTCTCATCAATGATGGCACTCCATGGATACTCAACCCACCTGCACCATTTCGTATGATGTAAGTGGAAAGCAGTGGTGAAATCAATAATACTTCATCGCCAACAGACCATGGACAACATTATTCTCAAATTGGAATTTCATTATCATTGCTGACTCAAGTGAAGGTTGCTCAACTCAAAGCCGTTACAACCACTCCAAAAGGATTCAGAAGATACACACACTTTGGCTTTGTTCTCATCATCAAGGTATTAAACTCAATGTTTCACTTGGTTTCTAACTGTCAATGCATTTCAGCTGCCCAGTTGGGAAACTCCTTCATGGATGACTCAGTAACTCTGGCAGCAAGTCGTCTCAACAACGGTCTCAATCAACATCAAAAAGGCATCACTTATCTCACGAAATCCAGTGGAGTTCGTGGTACTCAATACGAATAAGCCTCACATAGTATATGGCTACTATCAGAAGATAGTGGACTACCTCATCAGAGAACTCACAACCACATAAGAAGAAACTCAAGGCGGCGACCTCTTAATCCACTCGGAAGTCAGCAACTCGCCATCGTACCAGCATCATAGGAATTTAAATCAACCAATCGGTTGATGGCAGGCGGAATGTTTGGGAATTATCAATGTTTTGAATTTTCCGCGGTTGTGCTACTGAGGGATAACTTAGCAGGCAGCCGCGCGACGGTAGCACTCATCAGCTGCTCTCTGCGGAACAGCTGAATCGCTACAATGATTAGCCGAGTATGGAAAAATCATACTGTCTCCCTCACGTTTACACATGTAAATGAGAGAGACGCTGATTTGACTCACTCGGTATCAACGAGGCGAGGAAGAAGACGGAAGTGCTCACTAATTCTGTCTAGTTAGTCTGGACGGCGTGCTAGCCACGAGGCCGCATGGCCGACTCACACGGCATTATCGCTCACTCTTGTCTACTCAACTCTTTCTCTTCGTCTGGACGGCGTGCTCGTCACGAGGCCGCATGGCCGACTCACACGGCATTCTCACTCACTCTAACCAAATTCTCTCTCTGAAACGGTCGGCCTCATGGAGAACAGCAGGGTGCACGATCGGCAACTTTCACACGGAATCTCTCATGCAGCAGTATCTCTCACACGGAACTTCTCACACGGCGGTGATGCCCATGTGGCATCTCCCGGTGTAGCAGTGCTGCTCGCCCGGCGTTTCATCACATGGCATTTTTCACCTGCTCGCTGCATCTAGTTGGCCACGAGGCGGCCGCGGTACCTCTCAACAACCACTACGCAACACTCAACTGCTGCTTTCTCAACTATGGATTTTATCTGGCTTCTCTCATCGGCAACTTACGGCTTTACTCAACCGCACATCATCGTTGCGGAGTCACCATCGCAGGACCAACTCATAAGCGTAGGCGATTAATACAACGCTACGTGTGAGAAGGAAAATACTCAATTATATGCGGCCATTTTATACAAAGGTGCGCTGCTATACGGAACGCATAACCACGCGGTACAATAGGAATATTCAGTCATGATTAGATCAATAATATCTAATCGTGTCATCTCATTGCAAACTTAAACACAGTCAAATCAATAATATATGATGGTGTGTTTATTGCATGGTTACTCTCATCAGTGATTCGTAACGTGTCGCAGAAAAACTCATCCACACTCACACCGAAAAACTCATACACTCAAATTGTAAAACTCATATACACTTACACAGAATTTTGTAACACTTATACACTCAAGCAATTATGTAACAGGCATACACTCAACCAATTTATTGCAACAGTTACACACACATTTTTTTCAATCTTTATAATACCTTTTGTCGACATTTGTAATAGTTATTTAATGTAATCGACATTTTCAATATACTTTATAGTTTAATTTACTAAAGTGTTTGGCTCTCAATTTATTTTGTAAACAGCCACAGCATGCCCTCATTATAAATTATGGCGTTCTCAAAGAAAGGGAAATACATAATTTCTCAATTACTATAGTTCAAAGCTTTATGAGCCCAGACTACTAGTATTTTGAGAAATAATATACTTATTCATAACTCACTTCGTTCAGTATGGCTTTACGAGTCACCGTACACTTGAGTTTGATTAGTATTATTATATATTTCCAGTTTTAAAGAGAAACATATTACTTCTAAAAAGAAATAAAAATTAAAAAAAATAATTAACGGTTTTTTTGTTGCATTTCTCAAATACCCGTAGCTTCAGGTTTACGAGTTGAGTCTAGTGGAGTTTTTGGGAAATTAAAAATATTATTTCATAACCCACTTCGTTCAGTGTGACTTTATGAGTCACCGTATACTTGAGTTCGAACAATATTGCAAATTTTACTATTTTAAAATGTAACGCGTGCGCGAGGTAGGTTATTCGGTATTCGAATTACCCGCGCCGAGCAGTCATGCTTACTGGAGGAGTATCCCGACCGGATTTGAACGGTCTCGTGATGCGTAATATGCCCGTCGCGTACCCGCGATGCTGCTACGGCTTTATGCGAGTCACGGCAGCCATCTTCGTGTCTGCCATCGCGCCGTGAACTTATCTCCCGCGTGTCTCTTAAGATTTACCGCGAGTGTAGTGGAGGCGCCGAGCATCGTGTATGCGAGGGAAAGTGAGACAGAGAGGGAGAGCGATCCCGCGCCACGTGAGCCACACGAGACAGCGAGCGAGAAGCCGGCAGCCAGCCCGCCTACCGATCTAATTCTCCGAGTGCAAGAGAGAGAAAGAGAGCGCAACTGCTGTGCGAGCGACAGAGAGCGAGAGAGAGCCGAGTGCACCGGCTGCTCCTTCATAACTTAAGTTTTCTGCTCTCCTCTCGCGTGATTATTGTAAAGGCTCGCACGGAAATCGCCCCGTGCAAGCTTTCTGTGCCGTGTATGTGCGGGTGTGTATCAGCCCGCCGTACTTTAACACCGCGCGCGAGAGTAGCAGCTTCACCGCGCACCGTATCATTCGCGCGTTTAAATATTAACTGTCGCTCGCAAACTAACTCATTGTTTTAATCAGCACGTCCGTTGTGCTTGTATTTATTAGTGATTTTAATATACTGTGATATCTAGTTACTCGTCGCGTTGTTCATTACAACCTGTCCTTCTTCCGGATACCGCCGCCTCCGCGGGAAAACGACTCCGCCGGAATTTTCCCCACTAGCCATCCCGTTACAAAAAATAGATTATTTAAATTAAAAGAAATAAAAGTTTGAGAAAACAAAGAAGCAATTAAAACGAAAATTTACACAGTAAATTCAATTGCGAGCTCTGCCCTTCATAGAGAAGGGCGACTCTGCGAATTACCTGAGACCGGGAAATGTTATAAGAATCTCAAACCCCAGATATCCAAAGAAAGACGTGACCTTATTCGTAGTCCATACGGGGGTACGTGCGGTCAAACGATCTTTACGAGACGTTCGTACTATTCACCGTTGGTCCTTACGATAGCCAAATCCTAATCCAAAAATTAGCCAAACTTACATCTCAACGTTAACAGTGAATTTCATATCACACTCCTTTCCTCAGCTCATCCAAGGTTTACTAGCTAGCGCAGCTAAGGCCTAAAAGAGCATAATTCTTAATTGAGTTAAACATCCCAGTCGTGTTGTGTCTTAGGACGTGACACAACAAATTCAAAACTATGCAAAATTTTATTGTAGGTATGTTGCTAAGTTGGTACGCTTTTTCCGAATTTTTTCCTTCAAGGTAGGCTAGATCCCGGAGTCGAAAGTCGATCAAAAACGCAAGAAAACGTGTTTTGGACGTCGTAAGTGGTGTTTTATTTCGTAAAACGGTGAGCAACAAATTCATACCTATGCAGAATGTTGTCTTTATCATATTGGTAAGTGGTACAGTTGTTACAAATTCCTGATTTTGTTGCTTCGCAATAGGCTAGATCCCGGAGTCGAAAGTCGATCGAAAATGCAAAAAAACGTGTTTTGTTCGCTGTAATTGGGGTTTATTTAGTAAATCGGTGAGCAACAAATTTGTAACTGTGAGGAATGTTGTTATTAATGTGTTTCTAATTTTTAAGGCTATTCCCGAATTTTTTGCTACCAAAAAGGCTAGATCCCGGAGTCGAAGGTCGATCGAAAACGCAAAAAAAAACTGTTTTTGACGCCCTAAATGGGTTTTATTTAGTAAATCGGTTAGCAACAAATTCAAAACTGTGCAAAATTTTGTTGTAGACATGTTGCTAAGTTGTTCCGCTTTTTCCGAATTTGTTCCTTCAAGGTAGGCTCGATCCCGGAGTCGGAAGTCAATCGAAAACCTGTTTTAGACGTCGTAAATAGTGTTTTATTTCGTAAAACGATAAGCAACAAATTCATATCTGTGCAGAATGTTATCTTTAACATGTTGCTAAGTTGTTACAGTATTCCTGAATTTGTTGGTTCACCATAGGCTAGATCCCGGAGTCGAAAGTCGATCAAAAACGCAAGAAAACGTGTTTTGGACGTCGTAAGTGGTGTTTTATTTCGTAAAACGGTGAGCAACAAATTTATAACTGTACGGAATGTTGTTATTAATATGCTTATAATTTTTGAGGCTATTCCCGAATTTATTGCTATAAAGCAGGCTAGATCCCGGAGTCGAAGGTCCATCGAAAACGCAAAAGAAAACCTGTTTTGGACGCCGTAAATGGCTTTTATTTAGTAAATGGCTGAGCAACAAATTCAAAACTGTGTAAAATTTTGTTGTAGAAATGTTGCTAAGTTGTTACGCTTTTTCCGAATTTGTTCCTTCAAGGTAGGCTCGATCCCGGAGTCGAAAGTCAATCAAAAACGCAAGAAAACGTCTTTTGGACGTCGTAAGTGGTGTTTTATTTCGTAAAACGGTGAGCAACAAATTCATAACTGTGCAGAATGTTGTCTTTAACATATTGGTAAGTTGTTACAGTAATCCTGAATTTGTTCCTTCACAATAACCTAGATCCCGGAGTCGAAAGTCGACCGAAAACGCAAAAAAGAGGTGTTTCTGTCGCTGTAATGTGGTTTTATTTAGTAAATCGGTGAGCAAAAAATTCAAAACTATGCAAAATTTTGTTGTTGGTATGTTGCTAAGTTGTGACACTATTTCCTCCTGAAAAAATCTTCCTACAATAAAATGGACTTCCTTCCGCTCCGTAGAATCGTAATTCGATTATAGGATCCGTGGTCTCCTGTTATATGAGGCGAAATCCTCCTGCAGGAGGAGAATTTTATGTTTTATTACTGTTAAATATTGTACATTCTATATTGCGTAATTATAGATGAAAAGGTCGCGTATGAATTGTATACGCGCACTCACACAAGTAAGTGTACGTGTGATCCCCTCCAGTGTGCATCACGTGATCGGTGTGCGAGCAACAACGGCCGACTCGCGCAAAACACTTACTCGACCGTTGGACTCCAAGCGACAAGCACATCGCGCCGCGAGCATGGGGCTCGCTACATCAATGTATTATTTATTTAATCAGTGTTAAATAAACTACTTCTTTTTTACAACCACGGCTCAATTTATTTAACATGGTAGCAGAGCTCGTGGTTGGTAAGTGTTAAAAAGACTCTGACCCGACACAAGCCTCGGCGAGTATTGGAGGCAGCTTAGTGCTTATATTAAGATGGCGAACACCAAGGAAGAGAAAAACTCCGAGCACGAAGGAACGCTCGAGTTAAACAAACAAGCCACAACATCGAAGGTCAAACAAGAGAAAGACTCTGAACAAGAAGCGACATTCGAGAATAATCAAGAAGACGAAATGGAAAGAAAAGATATAACAATACCAGTATTCGATGGCGGAAATTATAGTATGTGGAAAAAGAGAATCGAAATGTTTTTGAAATTTGAAAAATGTGATGTAGTGATAAAGAGGGCAAAAACTGCAAATGATAAGGAAGATTGGGACGAACAAGATCTAAAAGCAATAAATTATATATACAGCTCTATATCAGATAAACAATTGGAGTATGTGTGCCAAGAAAGCTCAGCATACGCAATAGTAAGGAAGTTTGATCAGATGTATTTGAAGGAGTCAACGGCATTACAAATTGTTCGCAGAAACATATTAGATAGAATAAGACTTGAAAAGTATAGTGATACAGAATCATTTTTCAACGAATTTGAAAAGCTAGTTAATGATTTGAAAAGCGCGGGTGCAAAAGTTGGTGAAAAAGAGAAATTGAATTACATGCTAAATACATTACCGGAGTCATTGAGTTACATAGGTGATTTAATAGACACTCTGAAGGAAGAAGAGCAAACAGCAGATTACGTCAGAAATAAGACAGAATTGGCGGAAATGAAAAACAAAAAGGACAGAGCAGAAAGAAATTCAAACGCATTTGCCGCAAATAAAGAAGGATGTTACAAATGCGGTAAGCCCGGACATTTTGCAAGAGAATTCAAGAATGAAAGCCAAGCGGGACGCAGCGGCGAATCATGGCAAGGGTCAACACGAGGCAGAGGACGTGGAGGAAGCGGCCAAAGCAGCTACGGCAGAGGACGCAGAGGCGGCAGAGGTCAGCGCAGCCAACAAGCCGGCACGAGTCGACAAAGCAGCGAAGGAGCCAACGCATGGGTAGCTACGACGGCACACGCGGCGCAGAGCGACGCAACAAAAAGGTTATATAATGATGATTATGTAGTAGAGTGGCTTCTCGACAGCGGGTGTTCAGACCACATTATAAATAATGAAGCATTTTTTGAGAAATGTATTAGTTTAAAAGAACCGATAAATATTGATCTCGGCGATATTAGAGTCATAAAAGCAACAAAGATAGGAACTGTATCTCTTTATTTTGTCACCTTCGGGAAGCAAAATAAAGTTAATATTAATAATGTTTATTTTGCTAAGGAAATGAATGCTAATTTAATAAGTGTTGAAATTTAACGAATAATAAGAATACGGTAATTTTGAAAGGAAAAGTTGCAAAAGTTATAGATAGTGATAATAAATTAACTGCAATAGCATTTAAATTTAATGATACATATAAGATGAAAAGTAAATTGGCAAGGAATATAAATTTCGTAAATAGTGCCGAGAGAAATAATAATACGAGTCAAAAGGAAATGTGGCACAGAATGCTAGGGCACGTAAACTTTGGTTATTTGAATACGATATGTAAACAACAGTTGCTTAACGGTATTCCGAGTGTACTTGAAACGGAATTTATGAAATGTAAAATTTGTATTGAGAACAAAATGCATAACTTACCGTTCGAAAATAATAGAAATAAAGGAAAGGTGATTTTAGAAATAGTTTCATACAGATGTTTGCGGTCCATTTAAAACTACAGGGTTTAATGGGGAAAAATATTTTGTTTCTTTTATCGATGATTATAGCAAAATAGCTAGAATTTATTGCATAAAATCTAAAGATGAAGTTCTTGATTGTTTTATTAATTTCGTTAATGAAAGTGAAAATTTAACGGGAAAGCGAATTAAATTCTTGAGATGTGATAACGGTAAAGAATATTTACGTACATAAAACCAATTACTATTTATTTCCACTCATTCCGGAATTCACACCCCGAAATCCGTGTGCGTGACATTTTTTGTAAAGAGCATGTGAAGACATTTTGTGTAGAAAGTTTCTGCCCATGGACGATATAAAGATATAATATAAAATAATACACAAATTTTCATTCAACTAACTAAGAATTACGAATTTATAATAGTTGAAACTATATAGTTTCGCAATATTTGGCGAAAATACGAGCCTGCGACCTTTTTTGTAAAAAGCCTGCAAAGGGTTTTTGATGGCGGCCCTTTTGGCCCCCAACCCATTTACAAGTCAAGATGGACGTAATCAATGAATTTCATCATAATTGACAATATCTAGACGTTTAAAGAATATTTTTCTGCCGGATTTCCCCGAAATACGATCTCGCGACTTTTTTTGTAAAGAGCCCTCGAAGGGTTTTTGATGGCGGCCCTAATGGCTCCCAGCCCATTTCCAAGTCAAGATGTGCGTAATCAATGAATTTCATTATAACTGACAATTTCTAGACATTTAAAGAATATTTTTCTGCCGGGTTTCCCCGGAATCCGGGAGCGCGACATTTTTTGTAAAGAGCATGTGAAGCCTTTTTGTGTAGAAAGTTTCTGCCCATAGACGATATAAAGATATAATATAAACTAATACCCAAATTTGCATTCAACTAACTAAGAATTACGAATTTATAACAGTTGAAACCATATAGTTTTGCAATATTTGGCGGAAATACGAGCGCGCGATGTTTTTTGTAAAGAGCCCAGGAATGTTTTTTCACGGTGGCCCTTTTGGCTCCCAACCCCCATTTACAAGTCAAAATCGGCGTAATCAATGAATTTCATCATCATTGACAATTTCTAGACGTTTAAAGCATATTTTTCTGCCGGATTTCCCCCAAATACGAGCGCGCGACATTTTTTGTAAAGAGCCTGCGAAGGGTTTTTGATGGCGGCACTTTTGGCGTCCAACTCATTTCCAAGTCAAGATGGGCGTAATCAATGAATTTCATCAAAAGTGACAATTTCTAGACGTTTAAAGAATATTTTTCTGCCGGGTTTCCCCGAAATCCGGGAGCGCGACATTTTTTGTAAAGAGCATGTGAAGCCTTTTTGTGTAGAAAGTTTCTGCCCATGGACGATATAAATATATAATAGAAACTAATACCCAAATTTGCATTGAACTAACTAAGAATTACGAATTTATAATAGCTGAAACCATATAGTTCTGCAATATTTGGCGGAAATACGAGCGCGCGACTTTTTTTGTAAAGAGCCTGCAAGGGTTTTTGATGGCTGCCCTTTCGGCTCCCAACCCATTTCCAAGTCAAGATGGGCGTAATCAATGAATTTCATCATAATTAACAATTTCTAGACGTTTAAAGAAAAATTTTCTGCCGGATTTCCCCGAAATCCGTGTGCGCTACATTTTTTATAAAGAGCATGTGAAGCCTTTTTGTATAGAAAGTTTCTGCCCATGGACGATATAAAGATATAATATAAACTAACAAACAAATTTGCATTCAACTAACTAAGAATTACGAATTTATAATAGTTGAAACCATATAGCTTCGCAATATTTGGTGGAAATACGAGCGCGCGACTTTTTTTGTAAAGAGCCTGCGAAGGGTTTTTAATGGCGGCCCTTTTGGCTCCCAACCCATTTCCAAGTCAAGATGTGCGTAATCAATGAATTTCATCATAATTGACAATTTCTAGACATTTAAGGAATATTTTTCTGCCGGATTTTCCCGAAATCCGTGTGCGCTACATTTTTTGTAAAGAGCATGTGAAGCCTTTTTGTGTAGAAAGTTTCTGCCCATGGACGATATGAAGATATAATATAAACTAATGCCCGAATTTGCATTCAACTAACTAAGTATTACCAATTTATAATAGTTGAAACCATGTAGTTTCGGAATATTGGGCGGAAATACGAGCGCGCGAAATTTTTTGTAAAGAGCCTGCGAAGGGTTTTCGATGGCGGCACTTTTGGCTCCCAACCCATTACCAAGTCAAAATGGGCTTAATCAATGAATTTCATCATAATTGACAATATCTAGACGTTTAAAGAATATTTTTCTGCCGGATTTCCTCGAAATCCGTGTGGGCGACATTTTTTGTAAAGAGCGTGTGAAGCCTTTTTGTGTAGAAAGTTTCTGCCCATGGACGATATAAAGATATAATATAATCTAATATATTATACCCCAATTTGCATTTGGCTAACTAATTGTTACGAATTTATAATAGTCAACCAATAATTTTTTCTGCTCAGCAATATGGCTGCCGTGGAAAAGCATATATGGCTGCCTCTTGATACCCGCCTACCTTGAGGTGGAGTAGGAGGAGGATATACAAAAGTGATAAATGATGTTATGTATATTTTATACTCTACAACTTCTATTTGGGACTTTTTTCGATAATTCTTTTCGTGAGCGAGTTGTAGTTGTAATTGATAAACTGTATTCCGGGGTTGTTTTTGCAAAATTAGAGGCGAACTCTGTATTTTTAAAGCTGCATTTACCTCCGTTTATTGAATTTATCCTTGTAATTATTAAAGTTCCGGGCCGACGACCTATCCTTACATTTCATGAGTATAAATCTCATTCATAACGACAAACATAATAATGAATTGAATTATCAATTAATTGTCATTGAAGAATATATTTTTAATTCTGAACATATTCATATTAACTAACTTACTAATCCTTCCATTTTTTATGCTATTCTTTATATATTCGAGAATATTAAAGAACAAAGTGTACTAACATTAATTATTTTACTAACGACAATGAATTTTTTACCTTGCTAACTTGAGTTACGAAGTACCTAATTTAAATATTGAAGAGGTTCGATTTTTAAGTTTTAGTTATTCCTAATATGAGGTGCATTATGTCTGATATGAAATGCGTTATGGGTTAAGCTTCTATAAGCTTTTTGTTTTACATCAATCTAAAGTATGGCCAATTTCTTTTGTCATATTTTACCCATGCCATACTAAACCTGTTAATAACCTGATCATGTCAGATACCTTAGGGTACAATATAGATATAAGATATGATTGCCGTATTCGAGCTTTTAACATTTATAAATATAGCCTTTCAACTACAGAACGCTATCCTCAGTCGCAATCTACTGGAAAGTAAGTAAAAGAAGTATTATAATGTCCTCATCCATCGACAGCGTTAAAAATTTGTAAATTTATATACAATTATGTTAATATAAGTGAAAAGATGTATTAAATTAAATTATCGATTTTATTATTATAATATTTTACAATCACATATTATTAACATTTTTAACTGATAAGAATTTTTCCATCGGTCTTACAGTCTTATAAATTAAAATAATTAATTACTATTAATGGCAGTCAGATTAGCCTTGTTTATAATCACCCTGACGAAAATTTAAGGCTCTCCGGAGAAGCGGTCGTGCCTAATGAATTTCGGAACACAGTTCTGGTCACACAGCTGTGGCATTTACGGCGCGTTTGACCTATACAATGGGTGAAGCGCTCTGAGGGATTCCCAGAATTACTGATGGCTGCTATATCTATTATTAGTTTAGGCGCAGGCTATGATTTCGTAGCCGATTGAGTGCCATTGCTCTACTCAAGGTTTTTATACGTGTTTTTTCGTCCTGATTACGAATTTTGAGGGTAGAAGTCCTGAAAGTGGTCAGATAAATTGTTATTAACAATTTAATTGTTTAAATCGTTATATCTTTAATTCTTTGATAGATATCAAAATATTGCTTTTGCAAAATTGTTGGTTTTTAATTCAGAAATATGCTCGATTTTGAATTTTTAAGAAAACTTAATTAGAAAAAAAGTTATAGCAAATTTAGTGCAAAAAAGTCCTGATGTAGCTTCGCGCGGCCACTCATTCGCTTGTATCTCCGGTTCTAACGAAAATTTTTCAACTTTCAACCTCGCATTTTGAAGAGAGAATAATATTCTATTAAGCTACTTTATAATTGTTATCTATAATTTAGTTTACATAATTATTTAAACGTTTTTAATTAAAAATTTCAGTAAAAAATGTCAATTTAAATTGTTTATAAGACTTTTTTCACTATTTTCACTAATTTTATCAAAATTTTGCTTTTGCAAAATTGTTGGTTTTTAATTCAGAAATATGCTCGATTTTGAATTTTTAAGATAACTTAATTAGAGAAAAAGGTATCCCAAATTGAGTGCAAAAAAGTCCCGTTGTTGCTAAGCGCGGCCACTCTTTCGCTTATATCTCCGGTTCTAACGAAAATTTTTCAACTTTCAACCTCGCATTTTGAAGAGAGAATAATATTCTATAAAGCTACTTTATAATAATTATCTATAATTTAGTTTAAATAATTATTTCAGCGCTTCAACCGAAAAATTTCTGTAAAAAATGTCGATTTTATTTGTTAAATGAAATTAAAATATTTTAATAAAATCAATGCACATATTTTACTAAGATTTTTTTTAATAAAACTTCATAAAAATATGTAATTAAGAACTCTAAATTATATTAATTTAATCATTGTATTTATGAGCGCTGCGCCCGCGCATCGCATATAACGCGGTAATTCGAATTCAAACATATAAATAATATTTTAAATTTTACATTTGGCATATTTTGGTTTTGTTACATTAGTTTTCAAATTAAACTTGAGATGTGGTAATGCGTTGAAAAACGAATAATAGATTGTTTGATAAAATATCAAATGTCATTTTTATTTATGCGTGTACATCAAATAAATCAATATTACTTACTTAAAGTTTAAAATTGTGGCGCTTAATTTTTTTATACTAAAATATAGATAATAATTATAAATTAATGTAATAATATTTTAGCAGAAAATTAACAAATTTTTGCAAAAGCAAGTAAAAGAATTATCGCGCTTATCTATAACAGGACTTTTTTGTACTCAATTTGCGATACCATTTTTTCTAGTTAAGTTTTCTTAAAAATTCAAAATCTAGAGTATTTGTAAATGAAAAACAAACAACTTTGCAAAGGAGAAATTTTGATAAAATTAGTGTAAATAGTGAAAAAAAGTCTTATAAACAAATTAAATTGACATTTTTTACTGAAATTTTTAATTAAAAACGTTTAAATAATTATGTAAACTAAATTATAGATAATAATTATGAAGTAGCTTAATAGAATATTATTCTCTCTTCAAAATGCGAGGTTGAAAGTTGAAAAATTTTCGTTAGAACCGGAGATACAAGCGAAAGAGTGGCCGCGCGAAGCTACATCGGGACTTTTTTGCACTAAATTTGCTATAACTTTTTTTCTAATTAAGTTTTCTTAAAAATTCAAAATCGAGCATATTTCTGAATTAATAACCAACAATTTTGCAAAAGCAAAATTTTGATATCTATCAAAGAATTAAAGATATAACGATTTAAACAATTAAATTGTTAATAACAATTTATCTGACCACTTTCAGGACTTCTACCCTCAAAATTCGTAATCAGGATGAAAAAATACGTATAAAAACCTTGAGTAGAAGAATGGCACTCAATCGGCTACGAAATCATAGCCTGCGCCTAGACTATATGTTGTCATACAAACACTCGCGCGGATTGATTTTCTTTCGCTCTCGCGACCGTTTTTTTTTAGTTTTTCGCGATTGTGGTTATCCCAGGGCACCGGAAAAATCTTTGTTTATGTTTCTCTATGCATTTCTATTTCGTTGTAATGTTTCTATATCATGTGTTATATAAGTAATGTTTATATACAAATCAATAGAAACTACTTTATTTTTCGTTTCTACTTTCTAAAAAATAATATTCACTAAAATGAATTTCTCTTTTCATTTTAGGAGATGCTCCCTTTATTTTTTCTTTAAGAGCAGGATGCCCAATAAAAATTGCAATACTTCTTACGTACTGTAAAGTTTCATTCAATTGTCACAATTCATTTCATTCACAATGGCAAAATCAATGTTAGTTAGATATTGGTGAATCACACAGCAATATTGATTATTTTATATCTCAAGAATTGTTAAAAAAATGAATATTTTATACACTAAAATTTATATGTAATATATTGTTAATTAAGTGAATAAGTATTAAATAATGTCAAAGTTTATACCACTACCAAAAATCAGGAATCTACTCTGTAAAATATTCTTAGAAATATTGTAGTAGTCGCCATTGCTATAACTACCATAAAATTGTTAATTAATAACATATTTAACTAGTTTTAAGTTAGTCTTAAGTACGCCGGACCAGCGAACAGGATGATATCTTCCTCTGCTGGATTACCTTTGTAATGTAAGCAATGTGTAATGGTTACGTTTTTTGTAATTCAATTGTATTTTACTCTGGTTCAGTAAATAAATAAATAAAAAATAATTAAAAATATAAATTGTTGAATGTATCTTACAATAATTCATTCTTGAATATCGAGTTTTATTATTTTTACAATGACTTGCCATGAACTCAATCATACAAATACTTGGCTGTCCTATTGGTTCTAACAATAAGTCATATCTCTTCTCTATTCCAACCAACCTTTTGTAAACTCGATTCATTTTTTCCTTTAACTGGAAAATTGAAGTACTTTAAAAAATCAAAAGTAAGTGTAAAAATAAACAGTAATAGCAAATTATTTTCAATACAAAACTCATACAATTTGGAGAATTTCTTCTTCTTTCTTTTTTCCTTGCTCTTATGTTGAAAAATTAAAGATGATACATTGCAGCAATTTCTTCTGACTGCCAATTACTTGCAAAATGATCATGCACTAATTCAGTTAAAAATATTTCGCAAGTTTCCATTTCAAGTGCGATTCATCCTTTTAATGTAACTGTCAATTTCATTATGTGTAGATCCTTTAAAAAAAGATTCTAAAAGAAGGTAAAATTATGTGGCAAGTATATACATGTTACCGAAACATTGTATAAAGAAAAATAAATTTAATCATTATTAAAAATTTTCTTATACCCTTCCTCCGGTCATCATTCATCTTAATTAAGTTTGTTATAACAAAACAAAGAACTTTTTTAAATAAGAAAAGTCTTGCTCTCGAAACTTGTGAAAATAATTCACAAAATTCTGCCTAAAAAAGTAATGAAATCAAATATATAAAGTGATCTGTTCTATATTTGAATTGTTCTTCGTGCCCAATACTTTATTTTAAGTTCTTGGTTCTTGCTGTATATATCATCATTGTTAATACTGTACAGTATCAGCTTCAATTGCCTTAACCACTTTTCTAATATTTCACAAATAAACACGTTGAAAGTAAATAAAAAGTAAATATTACCGGGAAGAGTAGAATGATCCATAAAAAGGAAAAAGACAGAAGTCACTAATAATGTTACAGCAACCAATAATAAGTAAATAGCTGTATTCAATTTACTTATGAACGTAGTATCCAACTGTACTGTTGCATCAAAGTATCTTGCTAATATGTTTTCTGCAAAATGCTTAATTAAATATTATAATTTTTTCTGCCTGTACGTGTATTAAGTAAGCTTAAATTTTATTTTGTCTTTTCTTTGAAATTTTATGCTTAGAGTTCAGAATACAAATTATGATCCCATAAATAAAGTGATGTAAGAAATTCTAATTTCCATCGAATTGTATTATAAAAATTTTATAAAGTATTGTTACATACCCCACTTTATACTTAGAATGAATTCGAAAATAGAGAAAAAATACATGTTTATATTTTGTTAGTGTTGATAAAGTGATGATGAATTTGGATTTTAACAAAAACTTAGATTAGGAACATGTAAATTGTATACTTAAAACTGTAAATTTATAATAAGAAATATAAAGAATTTGAAAAAATTTCATAAATGTTAATATTTTTCGAAAGATTGTTGCAAATAATTTCAAATCCATATGCATGTATAATATAAATAAATTACCAGTGGTGATAGTCAGCGACAGGGTTATTTATAAATAAAATAGGATTTTCTTGTTAGAACAACAAAATAACAAGAATCTATTATTTATAAATAGTAGAGTAATATTTGTCTTGTATTATTGGAATATACAATACAAAGCTGTATGTTGCCTTATTTTATTTTTATTAATTCATAATTAGGTATCGCTCATTGTGTAAGTCTAATATTATTTAAAATAGATATTTATATTATGTTTAAATATGTTCTATTTGATGCTCTAACAAAATTCAGTGGTACGGTCCCATGCCATAGAATGTATGAATAATATTCATATTCATCAATCATGCTATGCAAAATTGTAATTATAAATAATACAAATTTTATAAAAGATAGTTCTAACAAGAAAATCCTATTTTATTGATAAATAATAGAGCAGTATTTGTCTTGTTATTGAAATATCACCGCAAAACTGTCTGTTGCCTTATTTCATTTTATTAATTCATAATTAGGTAACGCTCATTGTGTAAGCCTAATAATATGGAAAATAGATATTTATATTACGTTTCAATATGTTCTATTTGATGCTATAAAAAAATTCAGTGATATGGTCCATGCCATAGGATGTATGAATAATATTCAGATTCATCAATCATGCTATGCAAAATTGTAATTATGGATTTTTCTTCTTATTTCAAAAAATTGTAACTTTTTTCCTTTTGCTCGGCCAATATTGATCAAAAAAGCATTTTGAAAGGTTTTCGAAGAAAAATAAAAAAAAAATTGGTCGAATGAAAAAATTTTGGACGCAGTCTCAATATTCTTCAAAGAAGGTATATCAAAAAGCAACCAATCAGAGGCTTTCAAAAAGCAACCAATCAGAGGCTTTCAAAAAGGGTTCTAAAAAAATACTGGCACATTCTGGAGATAAAATGCAAACTTTTTCCCAATCAATGTCCTATACAAAAAATTTCAAATTTTTGATTTAAAAAATGATTAAAGTTGAATTTTAACCAAAAAATGGAAAAAATTCAAATTTTCAATGTTCCATAACTGGCTTATTTTTTTAAATTTCGGTCTCAAACTCAAGGAACATTATTTTTTCATGAAAAACTAGAAATAAACCAATTTTTAGCGTGTTTAAAATTTGGACCTGCTGACTTCACCTGAAACATCCCATATATATTATAAATAATATCTAAGAAGGTAATGAGTTAAGTCGATCTGATGGAGGCGAGGATTAGAAATCAAAAATTCAACGATTTCATTAGAAAAAGCAACGTTTCGTTGGCTTGGTCTGCCAACCTCTTCAGGCTACAATTTTTTATTAAACAGAAAAAAAACAATTAATACAATGTAATTAATAGAAACTAAAACACTCGCGTGATACAATAATTAATACCTTAAATTAATAACGTGTGTTACGTAGTACACATGAAGTCGATGTTAACGCAAAACATGAGATTGGTCAGTATTTATAGTATACACAGTAAAGGGTTGGTGTCTGTGTTTACAAACAAAACGCAGATACATATAGAAAGAAAAATCAAACGACAACAAATTTAATTTAAAAGTCTCAATAAAGGAAAATAAGACGTATTTAAAAATTTAACGTCTTATTTCTTATTTATGTTATTACTGCTGCACTTAATGTGGATCATTTCTGACAATATACGTTTTTTGTAATTAGCTTCCTGATCTAGAATTTTAGTATTGTCCCAGACAAAATCATGGAGAAATTTATTCCTATGTTGTGGAACTACTGATTCTATGTTGTTATTTTTTTGATGTTCGTTAATTCTGATTTTTATTGTACCTTTAGTTTCTCCTACATAAGACGCAGGACACGATTTACAAAAGAACTTATAAACTACGTTGGTCTTATCCCACTTTTTTGTAGGGTCTTTACCTAATTTTATTACAGAACTTAGACTCTTATTAACAAGAGGCAAAACACGGAAGTTATAAGGTTTGAGAATGGTTACAATTTTTTCAAAAATGTCATTGAACGGTAATGAAATATGGGATACAAATTCGTTTTGTACAATATTGTCTTTTTGGTTGTTCTCATATTTAATTTTGTAAAATCTTTTGTATGCATATTGTTTGATGAATCTCCGAGGGTAATTATTATTTTTGAGTAATGTAGTAACAATATTTACATTTTTCCTATGAAATTTTTTATTTGATAATAAAATTGCTCTGTCAACAAGGTTGTACACAATATTGATCTTCTGTTGAGGTGGATGATAGGAATGATAATTAATAAGTCTGCCGGAAGAAGTGGGTTTATTATACCAATCTGTGATAATCGTATTATTATGGTGGATTAAAAGAATATCTAGAAAATTGATTTTTTTTTTCCTGTTCTAATTCATAAGTAAATTGTAACTTGTTATAATAGGAATTGAACGTATTTATTACGGTATTGATATGTTTTTTGTCGATACACATAATCGTGTCATCAACGTAGCGGAAATAAAAAAGTGGAAGAATATCATGGTTTTCTTTCAAAATTTTTAGACAGTCAGTTTCCAAATCGTCCATCACAATATCTGCAAATAATGGCGATATCGGGGAACTCATAGGTGTACCATCAATTTGTCTATAAAATTTGTTATTGAAAGAAAAAAAGGTATTCGAAAATAGAAATTTTATACATGTAATAATTTCGTTGAATGGGATTTTGCATCTATTATGTATGGAATCAAATCTTCGATCTATACTGTCTAATACTAGTTGTAGTGGAATGTTTGTAAATAGAGAAATAACGTCTAAAGAGAGTAATACATAGTCATCTGGTATGATAACTGAATTTAATTTTTGTTTCAAATGAAAACTGTTGTCGATATGCGACTCTGGGATTTTTATGGACGATTTGATTTCATTGTAAATAATTTTAGCTAAAAAGTGGCTCGGACTATTGACTAATGAGATTATGGGACGGAATGGTACATCTTTTTTATGTATTTTTGGAAGACCGTAACATTTTGCCAGTGTAGTATTTGAACAAGCGAGAGAGTTATTATGAAACTTTGTGCACAAATAGTTATTATTATTTAAGTTCTTAAGAATCGTCGACGTGTCAGATTGTAATTTTTTTAGGGGATTCTTCTTAATATTTTCGTAAACAGTTGTGTCAGATAGTAACAAGTGCATTTTTGAGTTGTATTCAGTCTTGCTTAAGCAGACGGTGACATTTCCCTTGTCAGAAGTTGTAAACCATATATCTGGATTATTTTTAATAAACTTTTTTGTATTAGTTAATTTCCTTTTAAACATTTTTTCTTGTGGCTTTTCATGTTTTTGTTTCATAAACGCTGTTGTTAGATTTGATACAATTCTTTCCCTGATTTCGGATTGTTTTGATGTCGATAGTTCAGAATTCATTAAACTAAACTCAACATTTTTAACTGTGTCCACGATGTCTTTTTTATCACACCTTTTGTTGATACTAAATTTTGGTCCTAATGAGACTACGTCTATTATGTCGTCAGGTATATGTACCTCTGTCAAGTTTTTGAAGAATTGTTCTTTTGATGTGGTATTCTTCGCTTGTAATTTTTGTTTTTTCGATATACATTAAAATTTTTTAATTAAATTTTTGTTGTGTTTTTCTCTAATCAATTTGGCTTTTTTGTTAGTATATGTAAAGAAATTATTAATAGTTAAATTATCAATGTTGAGTTCTGAAATTAGGTTTTTAAGAGAAGATAATGATT
Source organism: Torymus aiolomorphi (assembly GCA_036365515.1). Classification (NCBI taxonomy): domain Eukaryota; kingdom Metazoa; phylum Arthropoda; class Insecta; order Hymenoptera; family Torymidae; genus Torymus; species Torymus aiolomorphi. Next base: position 103,304,258 of record CM070873.1, on the reverse strand, counting down.
TATTTAAAAAATTCATATGAAAATTGATATCACGGATTTCCAGATTTAAAAGTTTAAAGGAGATATGTTTTTCCATATCAACGAGTCTTAGTTTGCAAAATTCACTGTGAAACGAAAAAGTACGAAAACGCTTACTTAACTTTAACATATGTTGAGGAAATATGTTGTTGGATCTGCACCTCAAAAGAAACCAGCGTTGCGGAATTGATACGGCGAGTTGATAGTTTAAATTAATCCATCGTTTCAGATGTCGTTTAACTTGTGGACCATGTATATTTTCGATGTAGTTGAAAAACCTCTGTCCTTGAAGTTGAGTGTGTGAGTCCATATCTGATCTAAGACTCTTCTATTGTGTAGAATATGAGTAAAATATCGCACTCCCAAATTTTTTCTAAGAAGGTAATGAGTTAAGTCGATCTGACGGAGGCGAGGATTAGAAATAAAAAATTCAACGATTTCATTAGAAAAAGCAACGTTTCGTTGGCTTGGTCTGCCAACCTCTTCAGGCTACAATTTTTTATTAAACAGAAAAAAAAACAATTAATACAATGTAATTAATAGAAACTAAAACACTCGCGTGATACAATAATTAATAATTTTTTTTGACGGTCGAATGTGGTAAAAATCACCTTACGCACCAGTGTCGTACCGTATTTTACACCACGAGAGCCGAATAATAATATTAAAGTTATGATTTTGAGGTTAGAGTGGTGTAAAAACTTTTTTATGTTAATAAAGACATAAAGAATACGTACGAATTGTGTATTATTGCAAAATATACATTTTTTAATTTAATTTTACATGTCTATTTATCGGTACACGATAAGGCTTGTGTGACCAGTTGCTGGACGGCATACATGTATACATTTCTTCAGCTACTTTTGTTAACTTATTAACGCTAATTGTGTAAAACTTGTAAGTTTATACTTTAATTACTATAATGATTGATGTTAAATAATATAATTTCATGATTAGAATAACTAATAGTTTATAAAAGTATTTAAAAAAATTCTAACCTTTTAACCTAAAAATTTACAATAAGCATTTTGCTATTTCTTTTTTAAAGAAATAATAATCTTTTCTAAGCACCCTTCGCATGCTATAATATTCGTAAAACTTCGCATGACCTTTATTTTTGTAAACTAACAGAACGTATGCTTTTGCCAACCAAATCACAAATAAAGCAATAGCAATGCTAAATTATTCTCTTTTTAAGCTAGAAACTAAACTAGAAACTAGAATTTCACATGAAGTACTCAACCAAAAGCCAAAATGTAGAAAAAAGGAGAAAGAAGTATTCAAAAGGTTATTGCTCTCCCAAGCTGCTCGCGTTCAATGATAATTTTTATTGAGGGTGTAGTGAATTCGTACACCATAGATCCTTTCGAGCATCATAAATTTATTGATACACCGACGTTTCGGGAGTATAATTAACTCCCCTTATCAAGGCTAAACACAATGAACATACAAAAAATATTAAACATAACGGCAATTATAAAATTTCTTGTCACATTGAAGAAAAAACTTTCTTTTCCCTTACCATTCGAGGTGGTATATCAATTTACAAATTTATAAAGCGGCCATAGCGTGGACTCCGCGTGTCAAACAGTTTTTCTTTTTACAATAGATTTTTATTAAATCACCAACATTTGTAAAGCAATACCTGTATAATGAGAATATTTAGAAAATTAAATTGTACTAAAGAAAAAACCCAAAATAAGAAAAAAGGCATGAAAATTAAAAAAAAAAAACTTACATGTTACAAATCAGTCGTTTAGTCATAACGTCAAAAGCTGTTTTACCCGGGATGATGTAATCTCACTGTCCAAAAGAGACAATAAGAGTTACGGGCATCTCCGGGGCTATTTATACGGAATAAAGTAGTGGGGATAGAAATTTAGTAAGGAAATTGACTTAGTAACGCAGTGCCCACCAATGAAAAACTACTCTCTGCTGCGTAACCGACGAGAATTTATGAATTTGTTAGGTTTGTTACGAATGTTGGTTGATCTATTAACAATGTCGACTGTGGATTTATAACAATTTTTTAGTTTGATAGTATCAAACTGTCTATTCATATTATTATTGGTAATATAAATGTGTAACATCTCAGAAAACAATCTTTTATTCTTATAACTTTCGTGATCAGCGATATTGACCTTATTAAAATCTATTTTATGATTATAAAAGTTTGCATGTTCGGCTAAAGCCGACGTGGTGTCACCATTCTTAACACTACGCTTGTGTTCATTAATGCGTAATCGTAATTGTCTACCTGTCTGTCCAATATATGACATTTTACAATCAGCACAATTCACTTTGTAAACTACACCACTTTTTTCAAACTTATCAACATTATCCTTATCTAATTTAATGTATTAGAAAGTTTATTGCCTGGTTTTTGTATAACCTTATAACTATTACGAGACAGAATTGATTTTAATTTGTAACTGAGATGTTTAACGTATGGGATAACGATTAGCGATTTTTTAGAATCATCTGCAGTAATCGACTCGATGTCAATTTGTAATTTTTTTTGTAAAAGATAACCTACGTTGTATACCCTCGTTAATAAATTTTAACGGATAACCATTCTCAACAAGTAATTGTTTTACAATATTTAAATTTTGTACATGAAATCTACTGTGTGATAAATTAATAGCTTTATCAACCAAACCATAAACAATCGCTCTTTTTTGTGATAAAGGATGATGCGAATCAAAGTGAACGAATCTATCAGAATAACTACTTTTTCTGTACCAATTTGAAATAATTTTATTACCTTCTCTTATTAGAGACATTTCTAAAAAATTGATAGATTTATTCTCTTCATTTTCCATCGTGAATTTCAAATGTTCATTAAACTCATTAAATTCAAATAAACATCGATCTATATCATTTTCCTTAATAATCAATAGACAGTCATCAACATAACGTTTATAGAAAACAACACTATTTTTAAGGACATTGAGACAATGAAGTTCTAAACATTCGAGAGCTAACTCTCCAAACCACGGACTAGAACAACCACCCATAGGAGCCCCATGAATTTGTTTGAAGTACTTGCCATCAAATTTAAAATATGTAGAAGACATAAGAAAAATAACACGATCAAGAAACTCTTGTAAACTTAAATTAATTCTGCATTTTAAATATTTCCATTTACGTCTGATCCCCGTAAGCACTAAATCAATATTTATGTTAGTGAATAATGAAACAACGTCAAAGGAAACTAATCTACAATTGTCGGGTACGTTAATTTTTGAGACAGAATCTAATAATTCGTAACGATTTTTAAGTGAGGATTTAGGTTTCGGCAAATACTTTATAAAAAACGTCGAAATAGCTTTATCAAGTTTATACGTTGGCGAGTTAACCGTCGAAACAATAATTCTGATTGGCAAATCTTTTTTGTGGATCTTTATTAAGCCATATGCACGCGCTAGATCTGTATTGTTATTGTTTGTTTTCAAAATGTCAAAGCTGGAATCAAGGTCACAAACGCCACGATTAATAAAATTCTACTAAAAAATTCTACTAAAAAATTACTAAATATTCTCATTATACAGGTATTGCTTTACAAATGTTGGTGATTTAATAAAAATCTATTGTAAAAAGAAAAACTGTTTGACACGCGGAGTCCACGCTATGGCCGCTTTATAAATTTGTAAATTGATATACCACCTCGAATGGTAAGGGAAAAGAAAGTTTTTTCTTTAATGTGACAAGAAATTTTATAATTGCCGTTATGTTTAATATTTTTTGTATGTTCATTGTGTTTAGCCTTGATAAGGGGAGTTAATTATACTCCCGAAACGTCGGTGTATCAATAAATTTATGATGCTCGAAAGGATCTATGGTGTATGAATTCACTACACCCTCAATAAAAATTATCATTGAACGCGAGCAGCTTGGGAGAGCAATAACCTTGAGTACAATAATTAATACCTTAAATTATAACGTGTGTTACGTAGTACACATGAAGTCGATGTTAACGCAAAACATGAGATTGGCCAGTATTTATAGTATACACAGTAAAGGGTTGGTGTCTGTGTTTACAAAACGCAGATACATATAGAAAGAAAAATCAAACGACAACAAATTTAATTTAAAAGTCTCAATAAAGGAAAATAAGACGTATTTAAAAATTTAACGTCTTCTTTCTTATTTATGTTATTACTGTTGCACTTAATGTCGATCATTTCTGACAATATACGTTTTTTGTAATTAGCTTCCTGATCTAGAATTTTAGTATTGTCCCAGTCAAAATCATGGAGAAATTTATTCCTATGTTGTGGAACTACTGATTCTATGTTGTTATTTTTTTGATGTTCGTTAATTCTGATTTTTATTGTACGTTTAGTTTCTCCTACATAAGACGCAGGACACGATTTACAAAAGAACTTATAAACTACGTTGGTCTTATCCCACTTTTTTGTAGGGTCTTTACCTAATTTTATTACAGAACTTAGACTCTTATTAACAAGGGGCAAAACACGGAAGTTATAAGGTTTGAGAATGGTTACAATTTTTTCAAAAATGTCATTGAACGGTAATGAAATATGGGATACAAATTCGTTTTGTACAATATTGTCTTTTTGGTTGTTCTCATATTTAATTTTGTAAAATCTTTTGTAATATTTAGATTTTTCCTATGAAATTTTTTATTTGATAATAAAATTGCTCTATCAACAAGGTTATACACAATATTGATCTTCTGTTGAGGTGGATGATAGGAATGATAATTAATAAGTCTGCCGGAAGAAGTGGGTTTATTATAGCAATCTGTGATAATCGTATTATTATGGTGGATTAAAAGAATATCTAGAAAATGGATTTTTTTGTCCTGTTCTAATTCATAAGTAAATTGTAACTTGTTATAATAGGAATTGAACGTATTTATTACGGTATTGATATGTTTTTTGTCGATTTATTTCCGCTACATTGATGACACGATTATGTGTATCGATTTATTTCTGCTACGTTGATGACACGATTATGTGTATCACTCTTCAACCCTAAAAAGACTTCCATTCCCACACTACTGTCAAGGAACGTCGATTACAATGTCCAAATTGGTTATCAGCACTGTTCAGGCCAGCAGATAATTTTTAATGACTAAATTATCATGGTGAGTAACTAATTTATATAAGAAACCCAAATAAAAATTTCTTTCCCACGAAGCCAACCAACTTAAAAAAACTAATGAAGTCTACAGACGTCAAAATGATGAGTAGGCTCAGTATTATACCACCAGCTATTCTCACTGTGTTAATTAGGTACTTCTCACAGTTAAAATTAAGGTTTGAAAGATTAAGTTTTGATGAACATTTATTGATCATAAAAACTGTTATTGGACCATTTTAACTAGAAAAATGAATTTATTGAAAACAAAAAAGATACATTTAACCTAAAAATAAACTCAAATCAGCCAGTTTTTATTCATAATTTTGATAATTAGAACTATTTTATTTCAACGTATAAATGCCACCTGTCAGATCTAGCAGACAAGTGCGCAATATGCATTGAGTTTAATGTTTACTTTTAGGTGATATGGTTGACATCTATAGGAGCATAAGAATTATGTAAAGCCAATCCTGTAACACATCTTTGATGTCTCACTGTCTATCTTATCTATGTCTATCTTAAATATGGCATTATCTCAATATGAGTTATGCAATTTGCATACTTTAAATTGCTGTAAGACAGACAATTTCTAAACCTTTTGTCCATAGCACTTTTCATGTCGGACATAAAGTGGCTCTTTTTGGCACGGCGTGAGGTTAGTGCCCGAGCACAGCGAGGGCGCTAAACGCCGTGCAATAAAGAGCCACTAAGTCACGAGTATCGTATACTATTTTATAGCACTGCCTGCCCAAAGCCCGCTGTCACGCCTATCCGTGGCTAAAGTAGTCCTTTTTTGCACCGTGAGGTTAGCGCACGAGCGTAGCGAGTGTGATAAACACGGTACAAAAAAGGACTACTTTAGCCACGAATAGGCGTGACTAAAGTGCGGGCTTTGGTCACACCGTGCTATAAAATAAATATAATCTAATATAAATAATATAAATAAATATAATATGATATAAATAAATATAATATAATATAAATAAATATAATATAATATAAATAAATATAATATAATATAAATAAATATAATATAATATAAATAAATATAATATAATATAAATAAATATAATCATTAGGCATAACTAAAACAGAAAAAACTTTCGATTCTTTTTTATTCATTGTAAACCTAATGTATTTTTATGTACATTAGCTGTACTGAACCTGTTAAGCCGTCTTTAGCTTTCTGTTAGTAAGTATAATTTTATAAAGAATTGGGGAGAAATTATGTTTTCTAGTTAATTAGTTTCTCAGTTTGCTTCATAGTTCGAAATTTGTTTCTCAGTTTCACCATAATAAAAAATGCACAAGCTAGTTTATTTAAGAACCCAAATAAAAATTTTGTTTTACAAAGCCAACCGACTCACAAAAAGAAAAGAACTCATATTAACACACTGAGAATAGCTAGTATAGTATTGAGCTCACTCATTATTTTAACGTCTCTAGACTTCATCCCTTTTTATGAGTAATTGGTTGTCTTTGTAGAAAAGAAATTTTTATTCGGGTTCTTACATACAAAATTTTTGCTTATATAGGTTTCATTTAGCTTGTGTATTTTCTAATACAGTGAAACTGAGAAACTGCCTAGTTTCATCCCATTTCTTTATAAAATTATACCTACTTGAAGAGGGATAAACACAGTGATCCCAGAGATGGGTTATTGGAGTACCTTTTCTTAATTCTTATGTTGATAGATAAGATACTCAACCAGCATGAATTTGCTATCAAAGTATTAAATTTTAATGTTTATATTAAATAATTTTGTACAAATCTGGAATCCAGTAGTAAGTGTGTTTGTCAGATCTAACAGCCATATTTAGAATATGTATTGCATTTAATATTTAGTTTAAAGAGGCATGGTTTTTTATTGTACAAGCTATACAAAAAGGTGAATAACAACTTTTTATCTATGAAGCTGATTAACGTACAAAAAGAAAAGAAGCCACAAAAACATCCTAAGAATATCTTTTTTCTATATTATAATAATGAACTTCCTTTCACGATAACTTCTGGCAAAAAATTAAATTTTAAAAATTTAAAATAATTCTCTTTTTTAGTGGGATATACCGGTAGTTTTGTCAGTGGTTTTTTGGTGCACCTGATTTTCTTTTTAAAATATAATTTTTTTATATAATGTGATAGTATTAATGATTGTGTAACCATATTATGAATACCAAAATTTGAAAGGAAATTAAAGAATACCATTCTGAGTTACTCTAATATATATTTACAGATTAAAAGGCAACTTAGTAAAATTGTTCTGGTACTGGACATTGTTCGGGTATCGGAACAGTTCCCTTCTATACTTACAGAGTATCCGAACTCACTGCGAGCGGTGAGCGCGTCAGTTGTGCCGGTGCAGCAACCGTCGGCTGTTGCTCTCCCGCAGCGCTTTCGCGGGCGCCCCTGCTCCCGCTTGTTCTTTCCGATCCGAATATGTGCCCGCAGCATCCTTCGGCGCATGCGCGCTGCATGGCCCTCATCGACCAACGTTCCAGTGCGCACGCGCTTCCAGGCTTAAGTACGACGACGGTCGACGGGAAACGATTTCTTCGGTGTTGAGGTTGCTGCTCTGCTGTTGAAAAAGACCTTCTGCGGCTGTCCAAGAGATTGGCTTCGGCGGCGATGTTGGACTTCTCTCCTGCGCTGTTAGCATACGACGGCTGCTACTCTTCGAGGTTATGTTGTTCTCTGTGTTTACAGGCGAGATCAGTGCGACTATACTTTCTCTGTCTCTGCTTTTTTCTTATATTCTATTCTTCCTAGATGTGCTACGAGAGAGAGAGCTGTCCTGTGGAAGTTGTGCATCTTTATTCTTCAAGTCGCTGCTACTCCTTCCTCCAGATCTCAGCTGTTGCGCTGCTGATGTTTTTCGAGTCCCTAAAAATCCATGAAAAGCCACTACTTTAGTTAAGTACAATACTGTCTGATTGAGGAGATCAGAAATTGCATACACAATCCCTCTGTATGTATTGCATTGTGTCTGGACATTCTGGTAAACTTTGAGCGAGGGTGAGGAGGTCTTAGTTGGAAATGCACATGCGCTTTTTCGAATTTTCATTCCAAATATCCCTTTCCATTCCCAACAAATATCTTGAACTTTAAACGCACTATGTTATACATGCTGAGGTATAATGTATCGAGTTTCAGATCTAAATAATCAGCCAGTGTGGAGATACAGCATTTTCTGTGTTTTTCAAGAAATTTTCAAGAAAAAAAGTTGTTTTCTCCATACTGTCTGATTCAGGAGATCTGAAATTGCATACACAATCCCTCTGTATGTATTGTATTGTGTCTGGACATTCTGGTAAACTTTCAGTGAGGATGAGGAGGCCTTAGTTGGAAATACACATGCGCTTTTTCGACTTTTCATTCCAAAGATTCCTTTCCATTCTCAACAAATGTCTTAAACTTTACACACACTATGTTATACATGCTGAGGGATTATATATTAAGTTTCAGATCTAAATAATCAGCCAGTGTGGAGATACAGCATTTTCTGGGTTTTCCAAGAAATTTTCAAGAAAAAAAAGTTATTTCCTCCATTCTGTCTGATTGAATAGATCTGAAATTATATACACAATCTCTCTGTATGTATTGCAGTGTGTCTGGGCATTCTGGTAAACTTTAAGAGAGGGTGAGGAGGTCTTAGTTGGAAATGCACATGCGCCTTTTCCCCCTCAATCCCTCTGAATGTATTGCATTGTGTGTTGACATTCTAATAGTATAGCCAAACCTAGCCTCCAACTTCTTTTTAATAGTATAGCCCAATCTAGTTACCAACTTTTCATCGGTCTACTCATTTGTTCCTGGCAGTTCGATACTGCTCTCCTCGTCCCCACTGCTTAATACATTATTAATATATTTTGCTTTGCCGTAGGCGAAGAGCTTCTGCAGAAGACAACACGTCTTCATATAATTGTACTCTCCTCCAGGTCAGCCAACGCAACTACCACTTCTCAAGGACATTATGTAGGCAAAGATATTGCGGAAGTGACGGCAGAGGTATAATTGAATGTAGTCCACGCTCCCACAACAGACTCGAGTAAGTACTTCACTTCGGATTTGGCCATTATTCTGTAGTATAGGTTTTGAACCTAGCCTCTAATTTTCCATCTGTCTACTACTCTGTTCCTGGCAGTTTGATACTGCTCTCCCCGTCCCCACTGCTTAATACATTATTAACATTTGTTTTTGCGCTCGACGAAGAGCTCCTGCAGAAGACAACAAGTCTTCATATACAATTATAGTCTCCTCAAGGGCCACTATCGAATCTGCCACATCCCGAGGATCACCTGGGCGAACCCAACGGAGAAGTGAAAGCGAAGGTGTATTTGAAGGTAGTCCGCGTTACCGCGACATACTGGAGTATCTCGGCATTTAGGGCATACCTGACTTGTAGGTACAAAATAATCGGACTTATACCTCCCCAAAAAATAAAAATTCGGCCGGTGTAGCAGTGTTTCGCACTATGAAACAACATCTCATTTATGCAAGTCTCTATCTTAAGGAGTGCCTTTCTAATCACGCGTGGCGATGCCCTAAATATCATAATTAACTGAGTCTAGAAGAAATTGGCTAACCTGCATCTCTATTTTCTTAACAAAAATTTGTAGTCTTTATAGCATTTTTAACTTGATGGTTAGAATATTTTTATACAATAATGTTCGAAACCACGGAGCCTACCACTTACAATAAGGATAATTTTTATTATTTTTCAATTCACCTAGCTGCATCAGACTCTGATTTGTAGTATGATCCATAGGAGTCTTGACAGATTTAGTATAGAGCATATTTCATTGCTTGAGAACTTTAAAAGTAAACTTAAAAAGCTTTGTTTTCTATATGTTTTTTCGATTTAATCTTGAAATCGTCTATCAGAATAAACATTCTACACAAAAAGCCTTCTCATTATAAAAAATGTCTCGCACACGGGTTTCGGAGAAATCGGGCAGAATATTGTTAAAGCGTCTAGAAATGGTTAATTATGATAGAATTCATTGATTATGTCCATCTTGATTTGGAAATGGGTGGTTAGTCAAAAGTCCCGCTATCAAAACCCGTTCACAGAGTCTTTACAAAAAATGTCGCGCGCCAGGATTTCCGTCGAATATTAAGAAATTAAAGGATTTCAACTATTATAAATTAGTAATTATAATTTAGTAACATGCGAATTCGCTTACTAGGTTATATTTAATCATTAAATCGTCTATAAGCAGAAAATTTTCACACAAAAATTCTTCACACGATCTTTACAAAAAATGTCGCGCACACGGGTTTCGGAGAAATCCGGCAGAAGAAAAGTTAAAGCGCCTAGAAATTGTTAATTATGATGCAATTTATTGATTACGTGAATCTTGATTTGGAAATGCGTGGTTGACCGAAAGTCCTGTTATCAAAAACCCTTCACAGGCTCATACAAAAAATGTCGCGAGCTCGTATATTCGTCAAATATTGCAAAATTACATGGTTTCAACTATTATAAATTCGTAGTTATTAGTTAGTTAAATGCAAATTAGATTATTAGTTTATATTTAATGTTTAAATTGTCCATCAGCAGAAACTTTGTAGACCAAAATCCTTCACATGCTCTTTACAAAAAATTTCCCGAACACGGATTTCGGAAAATCTGGCAAAAGAATATTGTTAAAATGTCTAGAAATTGTTAATTATGATACAATTCATTAAGTCCATCTTGATTTGAGAATGGGTTGTTAGTCAAAAGTCTCGCTATCCAAAACCCTTCACAGGCTCTTTACAAAAAATCTCGCGCAAGCGGAATTCGAGGAAATCCAGCAGAAGCATATTTTGAAAACGTCTAGAAATTGTTAATTATAATGCAATTTGTTGATTAAATCCATCTTGATTTGGAAATGGGTTGTTTGTCAAAAGTCCCGCTACAACAAACCTTTCACAGGCTCTTTACAAAATATGTCACGCGCTCGTATTTCAACCAAGTATAGCGAAATTACATGGTTTCAACTAATATCAATTGGTAATTACACCTTGTTACATACAAATTCGCTTACTAGGTTATATTCAATCTTTAAATCGTCTATCAGCAGACACTTTCTAAAAAAAAAAGCCTTCACACGATCTTTACAAAACATGTCACGCACATGGTTTCGTGGAAATCGGGCAGAAGAATATTGTTAAATCGTCTAGAAATGGTTAATTATGATGTAATTCGTTGTTTACGTCATCTTTATTTGGGAATTGGTTGTGAACCAAAAGTCCCGCTATCAAAAAGCCTTCACATGCTCCTTACAAATTATGTCGCACAAGCGGAATTCGGGAAAATCCGACAGAAGGAAAGTGAAAGCCCCTAGAAATTGTTAATGATGATGCAATTTATTGATTACGTGAATCTTTATTTGGAAATGCGTGGTTGGCCGAAAGTCCTGTTATCAAAAACCCTTCACAGGCTCTTTACAAAAAATGTCGCGTGATCATATTTTCGCCAAATATTGCGTAATTACATAGTTTCAACTATTACAAATTCGTAATTATTAGTTGGTTAAATGCAAATTAGGTTATTAGTTTATATTTCATGTTTAAATCGTCCATGGGCAGAAACTTTCTAGACCAAAAGCCTTACCATGCTCTTCACAAAAAATTTCGCGAACACGGATTTCGGAGAAATCTGACAAAAGAATATTGTTAAAATGTCTAGAAATTGTTAATTATGATACAATTCATTGTTTAAGTCCATCTTTATTTGTGAATGGGTTGTTAGTCAAAAGTCCCGCTATCCAAAACCCTTCACAGGCTCTTTACAGAAAATCTCGCGCACGCGGAATTCGGGGAAATCCGGCAGAAGAATATTGTTAAAACGTCTAGAAATTGTTAATTATGATGCAATTCGTTGATTAAGTCCATCTTGATTTGTGAATGGGTTGTTAGTCAAAAGTCCCGCTATCCCAAACATTTCACAGGCTCTTTACAGAAAATCTCGCGCATGCGGAATTCGAGGAAATCCAGCAGAAGCTTATTTTTAAAACGTCTAGAAATTGTTAATTATGATGCAATTCGTTGATTAAGTCCATCTTGATTTGGGAATGGGTTGTTTGTCAAAAGTCCCGCTATCACAAAACCTTCAAATGCTCTATACAAAAAATTTCCCGAACACGGATTTCGGAAAAATCTGGCAAAAGAATATTATTAAAATGTCTAGAAATTGTTAATTATGATACAATTCATTGATTAAGTCCATCTTGATTTGAGAATGGGTTGTTAGTCAAAAGTCTCGCTATCCAAAACCCTTTACAGGCTCTTTACAAAAAATCTCGCGCAAGCGGAATTTAAGGAAATCCAGCAGAAGCTTATTTTTAAAACGTCTAGGAATTGTTAATTATGATACAATTCGTTGATTAAGTCCATCTTGATTTGGGAATGGGTTGTGAACCAAAAGTCCCGCTATCAAAAAGCCTTCACATGCTCCTTACAAATTATGTCGCACAAGCGGAATTCGGGAAAATCCGACAGAAGAAAAGTGAAAGCCCCTAGAAATTGTTAATGATGATGCAATTTATTGATTACGTGAATCTTTATTTGGAAATGCGTGGTTGGCCGAAAGTCCTGTTATCAAAAACCCTTCACAGGCTCTTTACAAAAAATGTCGCGTGATCGTATTTTCGCCAAATATTGCGTAATTACATAGTTTCAACTATTACAAAATCGTAATTATTAGTTGGTTAAATTCAAATTAGGTTATTAGTTTATATTTCATGTTTAAATCGACCATGGGCAGAAACTTTCTAGACCAAAAGCCTTACCATGCTCTTCACAAAAAATTTCCCGAACACGGATTTCAGAAAAATCTGGCAGAATAATATTGTTAAAATGTCTAGAAATTGTTAATTATGATACAATTCATTGTTTAAGTCCATCTTTATTTGTGAATGGGTTGTTAGCAAAAGTCCCGCTATCCAAAACCCTTCACAGGCTCTTTACAGAAAATCTCGCGCACGCGGAATTCGGGGAAATCCGGCAGAAGAATATTGTTAAAACGTCTAGAAATTGTTAATTATGATGCAATTCGTTGATTAAGTCCATCTTGATTTGTGAATGGGTTGTTAGTCAAAAGTCCCGCTATCCCAAACATTTCACAGGCTCTTTACAGAAAATCTCGCGCATGCGGAATTCGAGGAAATCCTGCAGAAGCTTATTTTTAAAAGTCTAGAAATTGTTAATTATGATGCAATTCGTTGATTAAGCCCATCTTGATTTGGGAATGGGTTGTTTGTCAAAAGTCCCGCTACAACAAACCTTTCACAGGCTCTTTACAAAATATGTCGCGCGCTCGTATTTGAATCAAGTATAGCGAAATTACATGGTTTCAACTAATATCAATTGGTAATTATAATTTAGTTACATGCTAATTCGTTTACTAGGTTATATTCAATCTTTAAATGGTCTATCAGCAGACACTTTCTAAACAAAAAGACTTCACATGCTCTTTACAAAAAATGTCACGCACATGGTTTCGGGGAAGTCGGACAGAAGAATATTGTTAAACCGTCTAGAAATGGTTATTTATGATGTAATTCGTTGATTACATCATCTTTATTTGGGAATGAGTTGTGAGCCAAAAGTCCCGCTATCAAAAAGCCTTCACATGCTCTTTACAAAATATGTCGCGCACACGGATTTCGGAAAATCTGGCAAAAGAATATTGTTAAAATGTCTGGATATGGTTAATTATGATACAATTCATTAAGTCCATCTTGATTTGAGAATGGGTTGTTAGTCAAAAGTCTCGCTATCCAAAACCCTTCACAGGCTCTTTACAAAAAATCTCGCGCAAGCGGAATTCGAGGAAATCCAGCAGAAGCATATTTTGAAAACGTCTAGAAATTGTTAATTATAATGCAATTTGTTGATTAAATCCATCTTGATTTGGAAATGGGTTGTTTGTCAAAAGTCCCGCTACAACAAACCTTTCACAGGCTCTTTACAAAATATGTCACGCGCTCGTATTTCAACCAAGTATAGCGAAATTACATGGTTTCAACTAATATCAATTGGTAATTACACCTTGTTACATACAAATTCGCTTACTAGGTTATATTCAATCTTTAAATCGTCTATCAGCAGACACTTTCTAAAAAAAAGCCTTCACACGATCTTTACAAAACATGTCACGCACATGGTTTCGTGGAAATCGGACAGAAGAATATTGTTAAATCGTCTAGAAATGGTTAATTATGATGTAATTCGTTGTTTACGTCATCTTTATTTGGGAATTGGTTGTGAACCAAAAGTCCCGCTATCAAAAAGCCTTCACATGCTCCTTACAAATTATGTCGCACAAGCGGAATTCGGGAAAATCCGACAGAAGAAAAGTGAAAGCCCCTAGAAATTGTTAATGATGATGCAATTTATTGATTACGTCCATCTGGATGTGGGAAAGGGTTGTTTGTCAAAAGTCCCGCTACCAGAAACCCTTCACAGGCTCTTTACAAAATATGTTGCGCGCTCGAGTTTCAACCAAGTATAGCGAATACATGGTTTCAACTAATATCAATTGGTAATTATAATTTAGTTACATGCGAATTCTCTTACTAGGTTATATTCAATCTTTAAACTGTCTATCAGCAGACACTTTCTAAACAAAAAGCCTTCTCATGCTCTTTACAAAAAATGTCACGCACATGGGTTTCGGGGAAATCCGGTTAAAGGATATTGTTTAAACGTCTAGAAATTGTTAATTATGATGCTATTTATTGATTACGCCCATCTTGATTTGGGAATGGGTTGTTAGTCAAAAGTCCCGCTATCCAAAACCCTTCACAGGCTCTTTACAAATATGTCGCCCGACCGTATTTCCGCCAAATATTGCGAAATGACATTGTTTCAACTATTATAAATTGGTAATTACAATTTAGTTACATGCGAATTCTCTAACTAGGTTATATTTAACCTTTAAATCGTCTATCAGCAGAAACTTTCTGCATAAAAAAAGCCTTCACATGCTAATTACAAAAAATGTCGCCCGAAGAATATTGTTTAAACGTCTAGAAATTGTTAATTATGATGCAATTTACTGATTACGTCCATCTTGATTTGGGAATGAGTTGTTAGCCAAAAGTGCGGCTATCAAAAACCCTTCAGAGACTTTTTACAAAAAATATCGCGCGCGCGGATTTGGGGAAATCCGGCAGAAGAATATTGTCAAAACGTCTAGAAATTGTTAATTATGATGCAATTCATTGATTACGTCCGTCTTGACTTGGGAATGGGTTGTTAGTCAAAAGTCCCGCTATCAAAAACCATTCACAGGCTCTTTATCAAAAATGTCGCCCGACCGTATTTCCGCCGAATATTAAGAAATTTAATGTTTACAACAAGCATAAATTGTTAATTATTAGTTAGTTAAATGCAAATTTGGTTATTAGTTTGTATTTAATATTTAAATCGTCCATCGGCAGAAACTTTATATAGCCTTCACATGCTCTTTACGAAATATGTCGCGAACACGGATTTCGGAAAAATTCAGGAATTTTTCACTTCATTATATTTAGATTACTTTTAATATAGTTTCGCATTAAGTTTTTGAAGTATGGCTTTATGATCCGAGTGTTGCGTGGTCATTTTCCCATTATTGTACGAAACGTTTTATTTCATATACACATTGGCATTCGCAAAATGTCACATTCGCGGAACCTGATAGAGCGTGTAAAAAAGTAGCTGAGTGGGAATGTTTTCACGCTCGCACACGTGGGTACTTTCTCCCTACTATTATTGAAATATTACTGAAATCAACAAAGTAAGAATAAAATAATGCATAATTTTCATGTTATTCATGTACATATGCAATAAATTGTAGTAGTTATAGCTTTGCTTGATTTTATTTAATACTTCCGATTATTTATTTTCCAAATTACAATTTATAATAGTTTTAATAACTTTGTATGCTAAGGTAAAATAATGCATGATATATATAGCTGTGGTGAATATTTGGGCTTATATGTGTATAGTTTTGGTATATGTAATTACATAGTTAGAACTTGTGTTGTCCTTAATATCATGTAGTACTTCAAAGTACTACGAAAACATTGAAAACAAAATTTAAAAGAAAAACAAAAATGAAAAAGAAAATGAAAATTAAAAAGGAAAAAATAATGAAATGAATAAAGAAACGAAAAAGAAAAGAAAATTGAAAAGAGACAAGAAAATGAAAACGGGAAAAGAAACCAATAATAATATTATACTCGAGTGTTGATTATTGGAAATCACCTCAGAGCCAAATATAAACATCAATTTAACAAGAAAATAATATTGTAAATGCATCTAAATATTTCGATGCATATCATTATGTTATATGATTAACAAGTATAGTTCACGACTACAACTTGCAATCTTAGTATCTTTTGACAAAGCATGTATTTTTATAATGAATGATACTACTAATAATAATAAGTAGTAACATGTGATATTTTAGTTAGTGTCTGCCCTGTTGTTGCTTACATAATTTAGTGCATACATTTATTGCAATATTTTAGATGTATGTAAAGTATATTACTCAATTACTCTATCTACAGGGTACATATATTTTTATTATGCATCATGAGATTCATTTTCTGATCGAGTGTATAATGCCAAAAATAAATCTCTGACCTTGTAAATGTTAATTATTCTCCGAAAAAAATACAGTAGCAATTTACAAAATCTACTATTAAATGTAGTTTCGTTATACTGCAACATAAATGTATAGAGTATAGTAATTATACTGTACAGTAGTATGTATATAATTAGGTAGTTAGTGCATGTATTGTAGTTTATTTAACTTAGTATTTTTATATACAAAAAATGATAACATGCTAAATGCATTTTTCAAAATTGGTCTTTTATCAAACGGAATATAATTACGTATTCTAAAACTAACAAGTTGAGTAAAAAAAACAACATATTTTAGAACAATACATATACAAATTCTGAAAAGAATAGCACATGCTTGGAATCGAAAATTGCAACTTTATAGCTAGGCCTGTTGGATGCGTGATAAATGAGTGGTTAGTTTAATATGTGCACTTTTTAATTTTACTTTGTACTTTTACACACTACAAAAATTTGATAATATCCTAAATGTATTTCTTAAAATTATGCTTATATTGTTATAATATAATGCATAATATTGTTAAACTTTTCAATGGAATCATAAATTGTATAAGGAAGGAAATAATATCGTAAATGGATAACAAATTTTAAAAATTCGACAAATAATATTACAGTCAGTTACATACCGACAATCAGGTATTGTAAATATATTTATAATAACATTTAAGCTGTTCATATACTTATGATTTAGTATAACAATTATATGACGAAACAAGAAAATAATAAATTAAAAAATTGTAAACACAAGAAATAAACAAGTAACACTAGTAACGAAATTGTACTTGAATAATAAAACTGACATGGATATTTTATTAATAGTTTTAAATTTTTAATCGGACTTCAACGAGCCAATCTCTTATGCGTTAGTCGAATGTCTATTCTCAAATCGAGAAAGGTAGCTTTTGTTTAAGCTTCCTCCTCTCTCAATAAGAATTTTTTGACAAACGGCGACATACATAACAGAAAAATTTTTTTTATTTTTATTTTTAGAAATGAATAACTATTAATTTCGGAATAAAATATAATATCGGGGAGTTTCGTCCTTGTCGTACTTGGTGGACTCGTCAGGAAGACCCAAGTAGACATATCTTCGACTCCAAAATAATGAAATTACTGTGAATTCTTATAGTGTGTAAGTTGTAATTTTATATGTGGATTTGATAATTGGTTGCCATCTAGTGTTAAAAGGTTGGAACTAAGTTTATACAAGGAAAGGCATTTTAGTGTCCGAATGCCATTTGATTCTAAATATGTTGTAAGCGCTCGTGGTGCTATCTTAATAGTTTTGAATTTTTAATCGGACTTCAACGAGCCAATCTCTTATGCGTTAGTCGAATGTCTATTCTCAAATCGAGAAAGGTAGCTTTTGTTTAAGCTTCCTCCTCTCTCAATAAGAATTTTTTGACAAACGGCGACATACATAACAGAAAATTTTTTTTATTTTTATTTTTAGAAATGAATAACTATTAATTTCGGAATAAAATATAATATCGGGGAGTTTCGTCCTTGTCGTACTTGGTGGACTCGTCAGGAAGACCCAAGTAGACATATCTTCGACTCCAAAATAATGAAATTACTGTGAACTCTTATAGTGTGTAAGTTGTAATTTTATATGTGGATTTGAAAAATTGGTTGCCATCTAGTGTTAAAAGGTTGGAACTAAGATTATACAAGAAAAGGCATTTTAGTATCCGAATGCCATTTGATTCTAAATATGTTGTAAGCGCTCTTGGTGCTATCTTAATAGTTAAGAATTTTTAATCGGACTTCAACGAGCCAATCTCTTATGCGTTAGTCGAATGTCTATTCTCAAATCGAGAAAGGTAGCTTTTGTTTAAGCTTCCTCCTCTCCGATAAGAATTTTTTGACAAACGGCGATACACATAAGAGAAATTTTTTTTTTATTTTAATTTTTAGAAATGAATAACTATTAATTTCGTAATAAAATATAATATCGGGGAGTTTCGTCCTTGTCGTCCTTGGTGGACTCGTCAGGAAGACCCAAGTAGACAGATCTTCGACTCCAAAATAATGAAATTACTGTGAATTCTTATAGTGTGTAAGTTGTAATTTTATATGTGGATTTGAAAAATTGGTTGCCATCTAGTGTTAAAAGGTTGGAACTAAGATTATACAAGGAAAGGCATTTTAGTGTCCGAATGCCATTTAATTCTAAATATGTTGTAAGCGCTCGTGGTGCTATCTTAATAGTTTTGAATTTTTAATCGGACTTCTACGAGCCAATCTCTTATGCGTTAGTCGAATGTCTATTCTCAAATCGTGAAAGGTAGCTTTTGTTTAAGCTTCCTCCTCTCCGATAAGATTTTTTTGACAAACGGCGACACACATAAGAGAAAAATTTTTTTTATTTTAATTTTCAGAAATGAATAACTATTAATTTCGGAATAAAATATAATATCGGGGAGTTTCGTCCTTGTCGTACTTGGTGGACTCGTCAGGAAGACCCAAGTAGACATATCTTCGACTCCAAAATAATGAAATTACTGTGAATTCTTATAGTGTGTAAGTTGTAATCTTATATGTGGATTTGAAAAATTGGTTGCCATCTAGTGGTAAAAGATTGGAACTAAGATTATACAAGGAAAGGCATTTTGGTGTCCGAATGCCATTTGATTCTAAATATGTTGTAAGCGCTCGTGGTGCTATCTTAATAGTTTTGAATTTTTAGTCGGACTTCAACGAGCCAATCTCTTATGCGTTAGTCGAATGTCTATTCTCCAATCGAGAAAGGTAGCATTTGTTTAAGCTTCCTCCTCTCTCAATAAGAATTTTTTGACAAACGGCGACATACATAACAGAAAAATTTTTTTTTTTTATTTTTAGAAATGAATAACTATTAATTTCGGAATAAAATATAATATCGGGGAGTTTCGTCCTTGTCGTACTTGGTGGACTCGTCAGGAAGACCCAAGTAGACATATCTTCGACTCCAAAATAATGAAATTACTGTGAATTCTTATAGTGTGTAAGTTGTAATTTTATATGTGGATTTGATAATTGGTTGCCATCTAGTGTTAAAAGGTTGGAACTAAGTTTATACAAGGAAAGGCATTTTAGTGTCCGAATGCCATTTGATTCTAAATATGTTGTAAGCGCTCGTGGTGCTATCTTAATAGTTTTGAATTTTTAATCGGACTTCAACGAGCCAATCTCTTATGCGTTAGTCGAATGTCTATTCTCAAATCGAGAAAGGTAGCTTTTGTTTAAGCTTCCTCCTCTCTCAATAAGAATTTTTTGACAAACGGCGACATACATAACAGAAAATTTTTTTTATTTTTATTTTTAGAAATGAATAACTATTAATTTCGGAATAAAATATAATATCGGGGAGTTTCGTCCTTGTCGTACTTGGTGGACTCATCAGGAAGACCCAAGTAGACATATCTTCGACTCCAAAATAATGAAATTACTGTGAACTCTTATAGTGTGTAAGTTGTAATTTTATATGTGGATTTGAAAAATTGGTTGCCATCTAGTGTTAAAAGGTTGGAACTAAGATTATACAAGAAAAGGCATTTTAGTATCCGAATGCCATTTGATTCTAAATATGTTGTAAGCGCTCTTGGTGCTATCTTAATAGTTAAGAATTTTTAATCGGACTTCAACGAGCCAATCTCTTATGCGTTAGTCGAATGTCTATTCTCAAATCGAGAAAGGTAGCTTTTGTTTAAGCTTCCTCCTCTCCGATAAGAATTTTTTGACAAACGGCGATACACATAAGAGAAATTTTTTTTTTATTTTAATTTTTAGAAATGAATAACTATTAATTTCGTAATAAAATATAATATCGGGGAGTTTCGTCCTTGTCGTCCTTGGTGGACTCGTCAGGAAGACCCAAGTAGACATATCTTCGACTCCAAAATAATGAAATTACTGTGAATTCTTATAGTGTGTAAGTTGTAATTTTATATGTGGATTTGAAAAATTGGTTGCCATCTAGTGTTAAAAGGTTGGAACTAAGATTATACAAGGAAAGGCATTTTAGTGTCCGAATGCCATTTAATTCTAAATATGTTGTAAGCGCTCGTGGTGCTATCTTAATAGTTTTGAATTTTTAATCGGACTTCTACGAGCCAATCTCTTATGCGTTAGTCGAATGTCTATTCTCAAATCGAGAAAGGTAGCTTTTGTTTAAGCTTCCTCCTCTCCGATAAGATTTTTTTGACAAACGGCGACACACATAAGAGAAAAATTTTTTTTATTTTAATTTTTAGAAATGAATAACTATTAATTTCGGAATAAAATATAATATCGGGGAGTTTCGTCCTTGTCGTACTTGGTGGACTCGTCAGAAAGACCCAAGTAGACATATCTTCGACTCCAAAATAATGAAATTACTGTGAATTCTTATAGTGTGTAAGTTGTAATCTTATATGTGGATTTGAAAAATTGGTTGCCATCTAGTGTTAAAAGGATGGAACTAAGATTATACAAGAAAAGGCATTTTAGTGTCCGAATGCCATTTGATTCTACATATGTTGTAAGCGCTCTTAGTGCTATCTTAATAGTTTTGAATTTTTAATCGGACTTCAACGAGCCAATCTCTTATGCGTTAGTCGAATGTCTATTCTCAAATCGAGAAAGGTAGCTTTTGTTTAAGCTTCCTCCTCTCCGATAAGAGTTTTTAGACAAACGGCGATACACATAAGAGAAAAATTTTTTTTATTTTAATTTTTAGAAATGAATAACTATTAATTTCGTAATAAAATATAATATCGGGGAGTTTCGTCCTTGTCGTACTTGGTGGACTCGTCAGGAAGACCCAAGTAGACATATCTTCGGCTGACTCCAAAATAATGAAATTACTGTGAATTCTTATAGTGTGTAAGTTGTAATTTTATATGTGGATTTGAAAAATTGGTTGCCATCTAGTGTTAAAAGGTTGGAACTAAGATTATACAAGGAAAGGCATTTTAGTGTCCGAATGCCATTTGATTCTAAATATGTTGTAAGCGCTCGTGGTGCTATCTTAATAGTTTTAAATTTTTAATCGGACTTCAACGAGCCAATCTCTTATGCGTTAGTCGAATGTCTATTCTCAAATCGAGAAAGGTAGCTTTTGTTTAAGCTTCCTCCTCTCTCAATAAGAATTTTTTGACAAACGGCGACATACATAACAGAAAAATTTTTTTTATTTTTATTTTTAGAAATGAATAACTATTAATTTCGGAATAAAATATAATATCGGGGAGTTTCGTCCTTGTCGTACTTGGTGGACTCGTCAGGAAGACCCAAGGAGACATATCTTCGACTCCAAAATAATGAAATTACTGTGAATTCTTATAGTGTGTAAGTTGTAATTTTATATGTGGATTTGAAAAATTGGTTGCCATCTAGTGTTAAAAGGATGGAACTAAGTTTATACAAGAAAAGGCATTTTAGTGTTCGAATGCCATTTGATTCTACATATGTTGTAAGCGCTCTTGGTGCTATCTTAATAGTTTTGAATTTTTAATCGGACTTCAACGAGCCAATCTCTTATGCGTTAGTCGAATGTCTATTCTCAAATCGAGAAAGGTAGCTTTTGTTTAAGCTTCCTCCTCTCCGATAAGAATTTTTTGACAAACGGCGATACACATAAGAGAAAAATTTTTTTTATTTTACTTTTTAGAAATGAATAACTATTAATTTCGTAATAAAATATAATATCGGGGAGTTTCGTCCTTGTCGTACTTGGTGGACTCGTCAGGAAGACCCAAGTAGACATATCTTCGACTCCAAAATAATGAAATTACTGTGAATTCTTATAGTGTGTAAGTTGTAATATTATATGTGGATTTGAAAAATTGGTTGCCATCTAGTGTTAAAAGGTTGGAACTAAGATTATACAAGAAAAGGCATTTTAGTATCCGAATGCCATTTGATTCTAAATATGTTGTAAGCGCTCTTGGTGCTATCTTAATAGTTTTGAATTTTGAATCGGACTTCAACGAGCCAATCTCTTATGCGTTAGTCGAATGTCTATTCTCAAATCGAGAAAGGTAGTGTTGGCGATCCAGCGCCTCGACCCGCGAGACGCTGACGTCACCAAGCCTTAAAAGGCAATATGCGGTGCGCAGCCAATGAGCGCCCTCCACGCGGTCCTCTCTCGCCGCCCCTCCATCTAAAAGCACGCCGCCGACTCATCATCAGGCGCCGGCCGGCGACAGTTCACGCGCGACGGCCAGAGAGAGAGCAGCAACACCTGTACGCCGAGAGGCACGACGGACTCTACAAATAAAGTTACTTTTCTCCACACGAAACGCCGTCTATATTTTGAACCTCTACAGTCCACGATCCATCCACATTCTACATTAAACATTTGGTCCTTCGAGCCGGATCGTGGGAGTCCTCATCATCGCCATGGCCACAAAGAAGAAAATCTTTACTATCTTCTACTCTCACTCTCGAGTGGCGTAGAGATAGCTATCTTCTTTTCAGGTACGCATCAAAAGTGTTCGTGGTCGTGAGTGCCGTAACAGTCGCGTGCTCTAGCATGCCGACTTCGCGCGTACGTTGCTGTCTCTCTCTCTTTCGCTAATTCGCCGTCGTGTGTACTCGGAAGCCACCTTCTAAGGCTTCCTAGGGGAAATAGCACATTCAATTGCTATTTTCCCCATTTCTAAAAAACGCCTTGGAGTGCGTCGCTATCGACTCCAAAACGTTGCCAAGAGCGTGCGCTGTAAAGCCAGCTCTAGAGTCATCGCGTTCGTACGTTGACCGGCAGCCATCTTGTCTTGTAGCCAAGAGCGTGCGCTGTAAAGCCAGCTCTCGAGCCACCGCGTTCGTACGGTGACCGGCAGATATCAAGACACGGACAACCAGCGTGCATTGTACACGCACGGGGTCCACAGCATTCAAGGCACGGAGTACCCGCGTGGCGCCTACACGCTACGGGGCTCACGCCACTCAAGTCAAGGAGTACCCGCGTGGCGCCTACACGCTACGGGGCTCACACCAGTCAAATCACGGATTACCCACGTGGAGCCTGCTCGCTGCCACTGCATCAAGCCGCGCGGCGCTCGCCGTGCATTTAGCCAGCTTTCCACGAGGGAAGGAGAGACGTATACAAGAAGACGAAGAACAGGGAGCGCTACGTCCAAGACATCGAATACGTCTTCACCAAGAGGATTAGGAGGCGGACGAGTCCATCATTCGCCACAGGGGGCGCGTTTCCACAGAGCGAAGCGGTGCTCGGACGAGTCCATCTTATTCGCATCTATCGTCGATCCGATTGCGCTTGGATACTTCGCCCTAATACTTGGGCACACGTATCGTTCCAATTTGTTTATTTAAAATTACTTTTCAACGGTTGTCTAGTCAAATTAGTGCTTTTTTTCATTTAATGAAAATTTAAATTTAATTTGAGATTAATACAATTTGATTGAGTTTGAGTTTATTTAAATTTAATTTGTAATATTTAACTAGTCTTGAGGAAATTGAATGCAATTATTTGGCCTAGCAAATACTTATGTTAATTGACCTTGCAGTTTATCACTGCCTGCTGATGCATCGTCTCGTCTCCAAATTCGACTGCTGATCTACACCTGGATTAATTTCTGATTCCGTTGCTGACTTCGCTGCATGGTTGCTGAATTCAACGTCGGCAGTTCCTTATCTTCAAGCAGTCAACGTTACGGATCATCAGCTGATTCCACGTGGGAAGTTAACACACGCAGTCAGCGTTGCATCTTCAAGCGCATCTACGTTCATACTAGCATAAGTATTATAACCTAGGCTAAGATTTAGATTTAATAACTCTCACTATTTCTTCTCTCACTCTCGAGTGGTTAAGGATAGTTCTTAATCTAAGTTCACATTGTAAAATCAAGTTTTGCCGCCAACTCTAATTATTTGATCTCAAAATGGAGGCGTTTCATGATAAGCAGATGGTGCTCCAAACTAAAATTAATAACTCCTTTAAAAATTTCAAATCTAAGGGTAAAGATAATATGACGAAAGGTTATGCAAAATCGTGTCTAACAGGGCTTGAAACTAATTTTACGTCGTTTCGGGTAAATCACGAGAAACTTATGCTCATTGAGGATATTGATCAAGAGCATGCCTATTTTACAACAAATCTCTATGATCTGGTTGAGGATAGCTTTTACCTCCGCCGAGGAGACTTTCTTGATTACTTAGAAACTTTTGAAACTAGAGATACCAATCAAGGCTCATCCAATTCTAATGATGCCCCAGTTGCTACTAGTCCTGCTCATGTAACTAACGTTTCGTTTCAATCTTTACCGAAGGTAGATTTACCTAAGTTTTCGGGGAAATTCTCGGATTGGGAAAACTTCAGAGACGTCTTTCGTTCAGTTATTCATCGACGCGAAGATTTAACGCCTGTCTTGAAACTACATTATCTTCGCACTCACCTTACAGGTGAGGCACTTGAGAAAATTAAATCTCTTCCAATTGCTGGTGATAATTATGAACGCTCATGGACAACTCTAACCGAGTATTACGAAAATCAACGTCGTATTGTTAGTTCTCACATTTCAGAAATCTTTGCAGTTAAATCAATGAAGGCAGATTCCTCGTCGGAAATCAAGCGGATTTATAGGGAAATCTTCATTCCCATCGCCAGTTTAACATCCCTTGATCGAGCTGTCTCATTAGGTAGTGATTTAATCGTTCACTTTGCGATAAATCGACTCGATTTAAATACACGTAAAGAATGGGAAAGACACCTAGGTGATAGCGTCGATCCACCAACGATGGAACAGCTTCAAGCCTTTCTTCGTAGTCAAACTCTAACACTAGAAGCCATCGAAGCTGGCTCTAGATCACCTTCAAATAACTACCCTAAATCACAATCACCTAACTCAAAGCCTCGTAAATCAGAGCAAGACAATGCTCAGTCGGTCTATTCACATCAAACTTCAACTAATACCTCATCAAAAAAGAAATGTTTATTTTGTAATCAATCACATTTTACAAATCGATGTGAACGATTTATCAATAAAACGGTTCCTGAACGTAAGGAATTGATTAAATCTTCTAATCTTTGTTTCAACTGTTTAGGGAGGCACAACGTGAAAAGTTGTACTTCCAACTACCGATGCTTTCTTTGTAAAGCTAAGCATCATACCATGGTGCACTCTGACAACAATCAAGCAATCAGTCCGTTGCAGACTGATCAGATTGACTCAGCGACCAGCACCTCCAGCCCCAACTGTGGCAATTACGTCATCACAAAAGTTGATGATAAACCTGCTTCTCAAGCAGTCTCCCTCAATAGTGGAGAAAGTACTAATTGTACAGGAGTACTTTTAGCTACCGCTAGGGTTAACGCCCTTGGTCCTAACGGAACCAAAATTCTAGTTCGTGCGCTGATTGATTCTGGTTCTCAAATCTCACTTGTTACACAAGCTATGTGTAACTTGCTTTCTCTAAACTGTAGAACCAGTCACACGCACATCCAAGGTATAGGTGAAAAGACAGCTGCTGTCTCCTCTAAAGTAGCTCGTCTTACTATACAACCACATTTCAATTCGACTTTCTCATTGGAAGTTGATGGCATTGTTTTGCCAAAACTCTCGTCGTATAAGCCTCCCGTTGTAAGAGGTAATACAAATTTCGAATACTTAAGAGGGCTGCAACTAGCAGACCCCAAGTATCTCGATCCCTCACGTATCGATATTCTACTCGGTGCTAGCGTTTATGCGCAAATCATTGAAAGCCAGATAATTAAGGGTCAGAAGCTTCAACCTATAGCTCTGAATTCCAAAGTTGGATGGCTCTTGACAGGTAATCTCCCATCCATAACTCCAGAAATAGGGCTAGAGCCAATCTCTCTTCATTGCTCAAATACCTGCGAGCATGAAGCCAAACTTTTGGAGCTCGTACAAGATTTTTGGAGGGCGGAGGAAATACCCGTCGACAAAAAATCTTACTCGCCTGACGAACAAGCTTGCGAGCACTTCTATCAAAAAACCACTCGACAGGATGAGTCGGGTCGGTACATAGTAAGCCTACCCTGGAAAAGTCGAGACCAGTTGAGTTCTGCTCATCTCGAGAACTCTCATTCTGCCGCATTACGCGCACTCACTCGTCTAGAAGCAAACCTAGCTAAAGACGAGAAACACAAAATAGCTTATAGTGATTTCATGAAAGAGTACATTGACCTAGGCCATATGTCACTCTCCTCAAAGTTTGATCCATTATCAAAATACTCTCAAGCCTTCTTACCACATCACGGTGTGTGGAAGGAAACCAGTACGACGACCAAGTTGCGTACTGTGTTTAATGGCTCAAGTAAAACTAAAACAGGTGTATCGGTCAACGATCTTTACATGTTGGACCTAACCTTCTTCAAAATCCCGTCGCTTTGATCTGTGCCTGGCGTAGGTATAAGATCATCTTTATACTCATATACTCATCGTCATGTCTAAGCCGAAGAAACTTGTACCTATCTTCTATTCTCACTCTCGAGTGGTTTAGAGATAGTCATTTTTCTTCCATTCAGGTTATTGCTAGTGAGATTGAGAACAGCAAACTTTGTTTGATCTACCTAATTCAGAAAGCCTATTTTAAGTTTGATATTTATCAGTTAGCAAGGACAGGTAAACTTTCGGCTAAAAGCCCTCTGTCACCGCTAAACCCCATGATAAAAAATCATTTGCTCAGGGTGGGCGGTCGACTCTCTCACTCTCTTCTCGAAGAAGATGCTAAGCATCCTCTTATTTTACCTGCTAAGTGTCACTTTACTACTTTATTAATCAGGGACGCTCACCAACGTACGCTTCATGGTGGTGTTCAGTTAACCCTTGCTACACTCAGACGACGATACTGGATTGTTAGGGGACGAGCTGAAGTTAAAGGAGTCATCAGAGCATGTACTACTTGCTCTCGCTATGCTGCGCGAGTGCCCTCCCAATTAATGGGCGAATTACCTAAAGCTCGTGTTTGTCAGTCGTCACCTTTCGAACGCTCTGGCGTCGATTACGCCGGGCCTATTCATCTGCGTCTCACTAAATCTAGAGGTAAAGGCACGATGAAAGGTTATATTGCCATCTTCATTTGTATGGCCACCAGAGCCGTTCATATTGAGGTAGTTGAGGATTATTCAAGTGAGGCGTTCATCGCCGCTTTTCATCGTTTCACGTCTCGTCGAGGTCATTGCAAGGAGTTATACTCTGACCAAGGTACTAACTTCGTCGGGGCAGATGTTCAACTAAGACAGATGGTAGATGCTTCGTCAGAATTCTCTTCTCGAATTGTTCGGTCTCTTACAAAAGAAGGAACCTCCTGGATTTTCAATCCTCCCAGTGCTCCCCATTTTGGAGGCATTTGGGAAGCAGCCGTTAAATCGGCTAAACATCACATGCGCCGAGTCATTGGGGATCAAGTTCTCACTTTCTCTGAACTTGCTACTCTTATGTGTCGCATTGAAGCATGCCTTAACTCCAGACCTTTAACCGCTCTCACTGACGATCCTTCTGACCTTGACTTCCTATCACCGTCACACTTTCTCATACAAAGATCTTCATTTATAGTTCCTGAAGGAGATGTCACCAACGACAACGTTCCAGCAGGAAAGCGCTGGCTCTTGATCAGTCAGCTGGCCCAGCACTTCTGGAAGAGATGGTCAACGGACTACCTGACGTCCCTGCAATCCCGTCAGAAGTGGAAACATCCTCAGTCCTCCGTCGCAATTGGGGATTTAGTGCTCATTCGCAATGAGCTCACGCCACCAACAAAGTGGCCCATCGCACAAATCACAGCCATCCACCCAGGGAGCGATGGCCACGTCCGTGTGGTTGATCTCCGCACGGCCACCACAACGCTACGACGCCCCATCGCCAAAGTCATACGTCTCCAACTTTCGGAGTAAGGACCGTTCGCCATTCTGACGAAGGTGGGCGGAATGTTGGCGATCCAGCGCCTCGACCCGCGAGACGCTGACGTCACCAAGCCTTAAAAGGCAATATGCGGTGCGCAGCC
This sequence comes from Torymus aiolomorphi, assembly GCA_036365515.1. Lineage (NCBI taxonomy): Eukaryota > Metazoa > Arthropoda > Insecta > Hymenoptera > Torymidae > Torymus > Torymus aiolomorphi. The sequence continues at coordinate 103,275,563 of CM070873.1, read as the reverse complement.
AATGAGCGCCCTCCACGCGGTCCTCTCTCGCCGCCCCTCCATCTAAAAGCACGCCGCCGACTCATCATCAGGCGCCGGCCGGCGACAGTTCACGCGCGACGGCCAGAGAGAGAGCAGCAACACCTGTACGCCGAGAGGCACGACGGACTCTACAAATAAAGTTACTTTTCTCCACACGAAACGCCGTCTATATTTTGAACCTCTACAGTCCACTATCCATCCACATTCTACATTAAACAGGTAGCTTTTGTTTAAGCTTCCTCCTCTCCGATAAGAATTTTTTGACAAACGGCGATACACATAAGAGAAAATTTTTTTTTATTTTAATTTTTAGAAATGAATAACTATTAATTTCTTAATAAAATATAATATCGGGGAGTTTCGTCCTTGTCGTACTTGGTGGACTCGTCAGGAAGACCCAAGTAGACATATCTTCGACTCCAAAATAATGAAATTACTGTGAATTCTTATAGTGTATAAGTAGTAATTTTATATGTGGATTTGAAAAATTGGTTGCCATCTAGTGTTAAAAGGATGGAACTAAGTTTATACAAGAAAAGGCATTTTAGTGTCCGAATGCCATTTGATTCTACATATGTTGTAAGCGCTCTTGGTGCTATCTTAATAGTTTTGAATTTTTAATCGGACTTCAACCAGCCAATCTCTTATGCGTTAGTCGAATGTCTATTCTCAAATCGAGAAAGGTACCTTATGTTTAAGCTTCCTCCTCTCCGATAAGAATTTTTTGACAAACGGCGATACACATAAGAGAAAAATTTTTTTTATTTTAATTTTTAGAAATGAATAACTATTAATTTCGTAATAAAATATAATATCGGGGAGTTTCGTCCTTGTCGTACTTGGTGGACTCGTCAGGAAGACCCAAGTAGACATATCTTCGACTCCAAAATAATGAAATTACTGTGAATTCTTATAGTGTGTAAGTTGTAATTTTATATGTGGATTTGAAAAATTGGTTGCCATCTAGTGTTAAAAGATTGGAACTAAGATTATACAAGGAAAGGCATTTTAGTGTCCGAATGCCATTTGATTCTAAATATGTTGTAAGCGCTCGTGGTGCTATCTTAATAGTTTTGAATTTTTAATCGGACTTCAACGAGCCAATCTCTTATGCGTTTGTCGAATGCCTATTCTCAAATCGAGAAAGCTAACTTTTGTTTAAGCTTCCTCCTCTCTCAATAAAAATTTTTTGACAAACGGCGACATACATAACAGAAAAATTTTTTTTATTTTTATTTTTAGAAATGAATAACTATTAATTTCGGAATAAAATATAATATCGGGGAGTTTCGTCCTTGTCGTACTTGGTGGACTCGTCAGGAAGACCCAAGTAGACATATCTTCGACTCCAAAATAATGAAATTACTGTGAATTCTTATAGTGTATAAGTTGTAATTTTATATGTGGATTTGAAAAATTGGTTGCCATCTAGTGTTAAAAGGATGGAACCAAGTTTATACAAGAAAAGGCATTTTAGTGTCCGAATGCCATTTGATTCTACATATGTTGTAAGCGCTCTTGGTGCTATCTTAATAGTTTTGAATTTTTAATCGGACTTCAACGAGCCAATCTCTTATGCGTTAGTCGAATGTCTATTCTCAAATCGAGAAAGGTAGCTTTTGTTTAAGCTTCCTCCTCTCCGATAAGAATTTTTTGACAAACGGCGATACACATAAGAGAAAAATTTTTTTTATTATAATTTTTAGAAATGAATAACTATTAATTTCGTAACAAAATATAATATCGGGGAGTTTCGTCCTTGTCGTACTTGGTGGACTCGTCAGGAAGACCCAAGTAGACATATCTTCGACTCCAAAATAACGAAATTACTGTGAATTCTTATAGTGTGTAAGTTGTAATTTTATATGTGGATTTGAAAAATTGGTTGCCATCTAGTGTTAAAAGGTTGGAACTAAGATTATACAAGGAAAGGCATTTTAGTGTCCGAATGCCATTTGATTCTAAATATGTTGTAAGCGCTCGTGGTGCTATCTTAATAGTTTTGAATTTTTAATCGGACTTCAACGAGCCAATCTCTTATGCGTTAGTCGAATGTCTATTCTCAAATCGAGAAAGGTAGCTTTTGTTTAAGCTTTCTCCTCTCTCAATAAGAATTTTTTGACAAACGGCGACATACATAACAGAAAAATTTTTTTTATTTTTATTTTTAGAAATGAATAACTATTAATTTCGGAATAAAATATAATATCGGGGAGTTTCGTCCTTGTCGTACTTGGTGGACTCGTCAGGAAGACCCAAGTAGACATATCTTCGACTCCAAAATAATGAAATTACTGTGAATTCTTTAAGTGTGTAAGTTGTAATATTATATGTGGATTTGAAAAATTGGTTGCCATCTAGTGTTAAAAGGTTGGACTAAGATTATACAAGAAAAGGCATTTTAGTATCCGAATGCCATTTGATTCTAAATATGTTGTAAGCGCTCTTGGTGCTATCTTAATAGTTTTGAATTTTGAATCGGACTTCAACGAGCCAATCTCTTATGCGTTAGTCGAATGTCTATTCTCAAATCGAGAAAGGTAGCTTTTGTTTAAGCTTCCTCCTCTCCGATAAGAATTTTTTGACAAACGGCGATACACATAAGAGAAAATTTTTTTTTATTTTAATTTTTAGAAATGAATAACTATTAATTTCTTAATAAAATATAATATCGGGGAGTTTCGTCCTTGTCGTACTTGGTGGACTCGTCAGGAAGACCCAAGTAGACATATCTTCGACTCCAAAATAATGAAATTACTGTGAATTCTTATAGTGTGTAAGTTGTAATTTTATATGTGGATTTGAAAAATTGGTTGCCATCTAGTGTTAAAAGGTTGGAACTAAGATTATACAAGGAAAGGCATTTTAGTGTCCGAATGCCATTTGATTCTAAATATGTTGTAAGCGCTCGTGGTGCTATCTTAATAGTTTTGAATTTTTAATCGGACTTCAACGAGCCAATCTCTTATGCGTTAGTCGAATGTCTATTCTCAAATCGAGAAAGGTAGCTTTTGATTAAGCTTTCTCCTCTCTCAATAAGAATTTTTTGACAAACGGCGACATACATAACAGAAAAATTTTTTTTATTTTTATTTTTAGAAATGAATAACTATTAATTTCGGAATAAAATATAATATCGGGGAGTTTCGTCCTTGTCGTACTTGGTGGACTCGTCAGGAAGACCCAAGTAGACTTATCTTCGACTCCAAAATAATGAAATTACTGTGAATTCTTTAAGTGTGTAAGTTGTAATATTATATGTGGATTTGAAAAATTGGTTGCCATCTAGTGTTAAAAGGTTGGACTAAGATTATACAAGAAAAGGCATTTTAGTATCCGAATGCCATTTGATTCTAAATATGTTGTAAGCGCTCTTGGTGCTATCTTAATAGTTTTGAATTTTGAATCGGACTTCAACGAGCCAATCTCTTATGCGTTAGTCGAATGTCTATTCTCAAATCGAGAAAGGTAGCTTTTGTTTAAGCTTCCTCCTCTCCGATAAGAATTTTTTGACAAACGGCGATACACATAAGAGAAAATTTTTTTTTATTTTAATTTTTAGAAATGAATAACTATTAATTTCTTAATAAAATATAATATCGGGGAGTTTCGTCCTTGTCGTACTTGGTGGACTCGTCAGGAAGACCCAAGTAGACATATCTTCGACTCCAAAATAATGAAATTACTGTGAATTCTTATAGTGTGTAAGTTGTAATTTTATATGTGGATTTGAAAAATTGGTTGCCATCTAGTGTTAAAAGGTTGGAACTAAGATTATACAAGGAAAGGCATTTTAGTGTCCGAATGCCATTTGATTCTAAATATGTTGTAAGCGCTCGTGGTGCTATCTTAATAGTTTTGAATTTTTAATCGGACTTCAACGAGCCAATCTCTTATGCGTTAGTCGAATGTCTATTCTCAAATCGAGAAAGGTAGCTTTTGTTTAAGCTTTCTCCTCTCTCAATAAGAATTTTTTGACAAACGGCGACATACATAACAGAAAAATTTTTTTTATTTTTATTTTTAGAAATGAATAACTATTAATTTCGGAATAAAATATAATATCGGGGAGTTTCGTCCTTGTCGTACTTGGTGGACTCGTCAGGAAGACCCAAGTAGACATATCTTCGACTCCAAAATAATGAAATTACTGTGAATTCTTTAAGTGTGTAAGTTGTAATATTATATGTGGATTTGAAAAATTGGTTGCCATCTAGTGTTAAAAGGTTGGACTAAGATTATACAAGAAAAGGCATTTTAGTATCCGAATGCCATTTGATTCTAAATATGTTGTAAGCGCTCTTGGTGCTATCTTAATAGTTTTGAATTTTGAATCGGACTTCAACGAGCCAATCTCTTATGCGTTAGTCGAATGTCTATTCTCAAATCGAGAAAGGTAGCTTTTGTTTAAGCTTCCTCCTCTCCGATAAGAATTTTTTGACAAACGGCGATACACATAAGAGAAAATTTTTTTTTATTTTAATTTTTAGAAATGAATAACTATTAATTTCTTAATAAAATATAATATCGGGGAGTTTCGTCCTTGTCGTACTTGGTGGACTCGTCAGGAAGACCCAAGTAGACATATCTTCGACTCCAAAATAATGAAATTACTGTGAATTCTTATAGTGTATAAGTTGTAATTTTATATGTGGATTTGAAAAATTGGTTGCCATCTAGTGTTAAAAGGATGGAACTAAGTTTATACAAGAAAAGGCATTTTAGTGTCCGAATGCCATTTGATTCTACATATGTTGTAAGAGCTCTTGGTGCTATCTTAAAAGTTTTGAATTTTTAATCGGACTTCAACGAGCCAATCTCTTATGCGTTAGTCGAATGTCTATTCTCAAATCGAGAAAGGTAGCTTTTGTTTAAGCTTCCTCCTCTCCGATAAGAATTTTTTGACAAACGGCGATACACATAAGAGAAAAATTTTTTTTATTTTAATTTTTAGAAATGAATAACTATTAATTTCGTAATAAAATATAATATCGGGGAGTTTCGTCCTTGTCGTACTTGGTGGACTCGTCAGGAAGACCCAAGTAGACATATCTTCGACTCCAAAATAATGAAATTACTGTGAATTCTTATAGTGTGTAAGTTGTAATTTTATATGTGGATTTGAAAAATTGGTTGCCATCTAGTGTTAAAAGATTGGAACTAAGATTATACAAGGAAAGGCATTTTAGTGTCCGAATGCCATTTGATTCTAAATATGTTGTAAGCGCTCGTGGTGCTATCTTAATAGTTTTGAATTTTTAATCGGACTTCAACGAGCCAATCTCTTATGCGTTTGTCGAATGCCTATTCTCAAATCGAGAAAGCTAGCTTTTGTTTAAGCTTCCTCCTCTCTCAATAAAAATTTTTTGACAAACGGCGACATACATAACAGAAAAATTTTTTTTATTTTTATTTTTAGAAATGAATAACTATTAATTTCGGAATAAAATATAATATCGGGGAGTTTCGTCCTTGTCGTACTTGGTGGACTCGTCAGGAAGACCCAAGTAGACATATCTTCGACTCCAAAATAATGAAATTACTGTGAATTCTTATAGTGTATAAGTTGTAATTTTATATGTGGATTTGAAAAATTGGTTGCCATCTAGTGTTAAAAGGATGGAACTAAGTTTATACAAGAAAAGGCATTTTAGTGTCCGAATGCCATTTGATTCTACATATGTTGTAAGCGCTCTTGGTGCTATCTTAATAGTTTTGAATTTTTAATCGGACTTCAACGAGCCAATCTCTTATGCGTTAGTCGAATGTCTATTCTCAAATCGAGAAAGGTAGCTTTTGTTTAAGCTTCCTCCTCTCCGATAAGAATTTTTTGACAAACGGCGATACACATAAGAGAAAAATTTTTTTTATTATAATTTTTAGAAATGAATAACTATTAATTTCGTAATAAAATATAATATCGGGGAGTTTCGTCCTTGTCGTACTTGGTGGACTCGTCAGGAAGACCCAAGTAGACATATCTTCGACTCCAAAATAACGAAATTACTGTGAATTCTTATAGTGTGTAAGTTGTAATTTTATATGTGGATTTGAAAAATTGGTTGCCATCTAGTGTTAAAAGGTTGGAACTAAGATTATACAAGGAAAGGCATTTTAGTGTCCGAATGCCATTTGATTCTAAATATGTTGTAAGCGCTCGTGGTGCTATCTTAATAGTTTTGAATTTTTAATCGGACTTCAACGAGCCAATCTCTTATGCGTTAGTCGAATGTCTATTCTCAAATCGAGAAAGGTAGCTTTTGTTTAAGCTTCCTCCTCTCTCAATAAGAATTTTTTGACAAACGGCGACATACATAACAGAAAAATTTTTTTTATTTTTATTTTTAGAAATGAATAACTATTAATTTCGGAATAAAATATAATATCGGGGAGTTTCGTCCTTGTCGTACTTGGTGGACTCGTCAGGAAGACCCAAGTAGACATCTTCGACTCCAAAATAATGAAATTACTGTGAATTCTTATAGTGTGTAAGTTGTAATATTATATGTGGATTTGAAAAATTGGTTGCCATCTAGTGTTAAAAGGTTGGACTAAGATTATACAAGAAAAGGCATTTTAGTATCCGAATGCCATTTGATTCTAAATATGTTGTAAGCGCTCTTGGTGCTATCTTAATAGTTTTGAATTTTGAATCGGACTTCAACGAGCCAATCTCTTATGCGTTAGTCGAATGTCTATTCTCAAATCGAGAAAGGTAGCTTTTGTTTAAGCTTCCTCCTCTCCGATAAGAATTTTTTGACAAACGGCGATACACATAAGAGAAAATTTTTTTTTATTTTAATTTTTAGAAATGAATAACTATTAATTTCTTAATAAAATATAATATCTGGGAGTTTCGTCCTTGTCGTACTTGGTGGACTCGTCAGGAAGACCCAAGTAGACATATCTTCGACTCCAAAATAATGAAATTACTGTGAATTCTTATAGTGTGTAAGTTGTAATTTTATATGTGGATTTGAAAAATTGGTTGCCATCTAGTGTTAAAAGATTGGAACTAAGATTATACAAGGAAAGGCATTTTAGTGTCCGAATGCCATTTGATTCTAAATATGTTGTAAGCGCTCGTGGTGCTATCTTAATAGTTTTGAATTTTTAATCGGACTTCAACGAGCCAATCTCTTATGCGTAAGTCGAATGTCTATTCTCAAATCGGAAAGCTAGCTTTTGTTTAAGCTTCCTCCTCTCTCAATAAGAAATTTTTGACAAACGGCGACATACATAACAGAAAAATTTTTTTTATTTTTATTTTTAGAAATGAATAACTATTAATTTCGGAATAAAATGTAATATCGGGGAGTTTCGTCCTTGTTGTACTTGGTGGACTCGTCAGGAAGACACAAGTAGACATATCTTCGACTCCAAAATAATGAAATTACTGTGAATTCTTATAGTGTGTAAGTTGTAATTTTATATGTGGATTTGTAAAATTGGTTGCCATCTAGTGTTAAAAGGATGGAACTAAGATTATACAAGAAAAGGCATTTTAGTGTCCAAATGCCATTTGATTCTACATATGTTGTAAGCGCTCTTGGTGCTATCTTAATAGTTTTGAATTTTTAATCGGACTTCAACGAGCCAATCTCTTATGCGTTAGTCGAATGTCTATTCTCAAATCGAGAAAGGTAGCTTTTGTTTAAGCTTCCTCCTCTCTCAATAAGAATTTTTTGACAAACGGCGACATACATAACAGAAAAATTTTTTTTATTTTTATTTTTAGAAATGAATAACTATTAATTTCGGAATAAAATATAATATCGGGGAGTTTCGTCCTTGTCGTACTTGGTGGACTCGTCTGGAAGACACAAGTAGACATATCTTCGACTCCAAAATAATGAAATTACTGTGAATTCTTATAGTGTGTAAGTTGTAATTTTATATGTGGATTTGAAAAATTGGTTGCCATCTAGTGTTAAAAGGTTGGAACTAAGATTATACAAGGAAAGGCATTTTAGTGTCCGAATGCCATTTGATTCTAAATATGTTGTAGGCGCTCGTGGTGCTATCTTAATAGTTTTGAATTTTTAATCGGACTTCAACGAGCCAATCTCTTATGCGTTAGTCGAATGTCTATTCTCAAATCGAGAAAGGTAGCCTTTGTTTAAGCTTCCTCCTCTCCGATAAGAATTTTTTGACAAACGGCGATACACATAAGAGAAAAATTTTTTTTATTTTTATTTTTAGAAATGAATAACTATTAATTTCGGAATAAAATATAATATCGGGGAGTTTCGTCCTTGTCGTACTTGGTGGACTCGTCAGGAAGACCCAAGTAGACATATCTTCGACTCCAAAATAATGAAATTACTGTGAATTCTTATAGTGTGTAAGTTGTAATTTGATATGTGGATTTGAAAAATTGGTTGCCATCTAGTGTTAAAAGGTTGGAACTAAGATTATACAAGGAAAGGCATTTTAGTGTCCAAATGCCATTTGATACTAAATATGTTGTAAGCGCTCGTGGTGCTATCTTAATAGTTTTGAATTATTAATCGGACTTCAACGAGCCAATCTCTTATGCGTTTGTCGAATGCCTATTCTCAAATCGAGAAAGCTAGCTTTTGTTTAAGCTTCCTCCTCTCTCGATAAGAATTTTTTGACAAACGGCGACACACATAAGAGAAACATTTTTTTTATTTTTATTTCTAGAAATGAATAACTATTAATTTCGGAATAAAATATAATATCGGGGAGTTTCGTCCTTGTCGTACTTGGTGGACTCGTCAGGAAGACCCAAGTAGACATATCTTCGAATCCAAAATAATGAAATTACTGTGAATTCTTATAGTGTGTAAGTTGTAATTTTATATGTGGATTTGAACAATTGGTTGCCATCTAGTGTTAAAAGATTGGAACTAAGATTATACAAGGAAAGGCATTTTAGTGTCCGAATGCCATTTGATTCTAAATATGTTGTAAGCGCTCGTAGTGCTATCTTAATAGTTTTCAATTTTTAATCGGACTTCAACGAGCCAATCTCTTATGCGTTAGTCGAATGTCTATTCTCAAATCGAGATAGGTAGCTTTTGTTTAAGCTTCCTCCTCTCCGATAAGAATTTTTTGACAAACGGCGATACACATAAGAGAAAAATTTTTTGTTATTTTAATTTTCGAAATGAATAACTATTAATTTCGTAATAAAATATAATATCGGGGAGTTTCGTCCTTGTCGTACTTGGTGGACTCGTCAGGGAGACCCAAGTAGACATATCGTCGACTCCAAAATAATGAAATTACTGTGAATTCTTATAGTGTGTAAGTTGTAATTTTATATGTGGATTTGAAAAATTGGTTGCCATCTAGTGTTAAAAGGTTGGAACTAAGATTATACAAGGAAAGGCATTTTAATGTCCGAATGCCATTTGATTCTAAATATGTTGTAGGCGCTCGTGGTGCTATCTTAATAGTTTTGAATTTTTAATCGGACTTCAACGAGCCAATCTCTTATGCGTTAGTCGAATGTCTATTCTCAAATAGAGAAAGATAGCTTTTGTTTAAGCTTCCTCCTCTCTCAATAAGAATTTTTTGACAAACGGCGTCATACATAACAGAAAAATTTTTTTTATTTTTATTTTTAGAAATGAATAACTATTAATTTCGGAATAAAATATAATATCGGGGAGTTTCGTCCTTGTCGTACTTGGTGGACTCGTCAGGAAGACTCAAGTAGACATATCTTCGACTCCAAAATAATGAAATTACTGTGAATTCTTATAGTGTGTAAGTTGTAATTTTATATGTGGATTTGAAAAATTGGTTGCCATCTAGTGTTAAAAGGTTGGAACTAAGATTATACAAGAAAAGGCATTTTAGTATCCGAATGCCATTTGATTCTACATATGTTGTAAGCGCTCTTGGTGCTAACTTAATAGTTTTGAATTTTTAATCGGACTTCAACGAGCCAATCTCTTATGCGTTAGTCGAATGTCTATTCTCAAATCGAGAAAGGTAGCTTTTGTTTAAGCTTCCTCCTCTCTCAATTAGAATTTTTTGACAAACGGCGACATACATAACAGAAAAATTTTTTTTATGTTTATTTTTAGAAATGAATAACTATTAATTTCGGAATAAAATATAATATCGGGGAGTTTCGTCCTTGTCGTACTTGGTGGACTCGCCAGGAAGACCCAAGTAGACATATCTTCGACTCCAAAATAATGAAATTACTGTGAATTCTTATAGTGTGTAAGTTGTAATTTTATATGTGGATTTGAAAAATTGGTTGCCATCTAGTGTTAAAAGGATGGAACTAAGATTATACAAGAAAAGGCATTTTAGTGTCCGAATGCCATTTGATTCTACATATGTTGTAAGCGCTCTTGGTGCTAACTTAATAGTTTTGAATTTTTAATCGGACTTCAACGAGCCAATCTCTTATGCGTTAGTCGAATGTCTATTCTCAAATCGAGATAGGTAGCTTTTGTTTAAGCTTCCTCCTCTCCGATAAGAATTTTTTGACAAACGGCGATACACATAAGAGAAAAATTTTTTTTAATTTCATTTTCGAAATGAATAACTATTAATTTCGTAATAAAATATAATATCGGGGAGTTTCGTCCTTGTCGTACTTGGTGGACTCGTCAGGGAGACCCAAGTAGACATATCGTCGACTCCAAAATAATGAAATTACTGTGAATTCTTATAGTGTGTAAGTTGTAATTTTATATGTGGATTTGAAAAATTGGTTGCCATCTAGTGTTAAAAGGTTGGAACTAAGATTATACAAGAAAAGGCATTTTAGTATCCGAATGCCATTTGATTCTAAATATGTTGTAAGCGCTCTTGGTGCTATCTTAATAGTTTTGAATTTTTAATCGGACTTCAACGAGCCAATCTCTTATGCGTTAGTCGAATGTCTATTCTCAAATCGAGAAAGGTAGCTTTTGTTTAAGCTTCCTCCTCTCCGATAAGAATTTTTTGACAAACGGCGATACACATAAGAGAAAATTTTTTTTTATTTTAATTTTTAGAAATGAATAACTATTAATTTCGTAATAAAATATAATATCGGGGAGTTTCGTCCTTGTCGTACTTGGTGGACTCGTCAGGAAGACCCAAGTAGACATATCTTCGACTCCAAAATAATGAAATTACTGTGAATTCGTATAGTGTATAAGTTGTAATTTTATATGTGGATTTGAAAAATTGGTTGCCATCTAGTGTTAAAAGGTTGGAACTAAGATTATACAAGGAAATGCATTTTAGTGTCCGAATGCCATTTGATTCTAAATATGTTGTAAGCGCTCGTGGTGCTATTTTAATAGTTTTGAATTTTTAATCGGACTTCAACGAGCCAATCTCTTATGTGTTAGTCGAATGCCTATTCTCAAATCGGAAAGCTAGCTTTTGTTTAAGCTTCCTCCTCTCTCGATAAGAATTTTTTGACAAACGGCGACACACATAAGAGAAAAATTTTTTTTATTTTTAATTTTAGAAATGAATAACTATTAATTTCGGAATAAAATATAATATCGGGGAGTTTCGTCCTTGTCGTACTTGGTGGACTCGTCAGGAAGACCCAAGTAAACATATCTTCGACTCCAAAATAATGAAATTACTGTGAATTCTTATAGTGTGTAAGTTGTAATTTTATATGTGGATTTGAAAAATTGGTTGCCAGGACGAGTCCACCAAGTACGACAAGGACGAAACTCTCCGATATTATTCCTGACGATTCCACCAAGTACGACAAGGACGAAACTCTCCGATATTATTCCTGACGATTCCACCAAGTACGACAAGGACAAAACTCCCCGATATTATTTCCTGACGAGTCCACCAAGTACGACAAGGACGAAACTCCCCGATATTATCCTGACGAGTCCACCAAGTACGACAAGGACGAAACTCCCCGATATTATTGGCAACCAATTTTTCAAATCCACATATAAAATTACAACTTACACACTATAAGAATTCACAGTAATTTCATTATTTTGGAGTCGAAGATATGGCTACTTGGGTCTTCCTGACGAGTCCACCAAGTACGACAAGGACGAAACTCCCCGATATTATATTTTATTCCGAAATTAATAGTTATTCATTTCTAAAAATAAAAATAATAAAAATTTTTCTCTTATGTGTGTCGCCGTTTGTCAAAAAATTCTTATCGAGAGAGGAGGAAGCTTAAACAAAAGCTACCTTTCTCGATTTGAGAATAGACATTCGACTAACGCATAAGAGATTGGCTCGTTGAAGTCCGATTAAAAATTCAAAACTATTAAGATAGCACCACGAGCGCTTACAACATATTTAGAATCAAATGGCATTCGGACACTAAAATGCCTTTCCTTGTATAATCTTAGTTCCAACCTTTTAACACTAGATGGCAACCAATTTTTCAAATCCACATATAAAATTACAACTTACACACTATAAGAATTCACAGTAATTTCATTATTTTGGAGTCGAAGATATGTCTACTTGAGTCTTCCTGACGAGTCCACCAAGTACGACAAGGACGAAACCCCCCGATATTATATTTTTTCCGAAATTAATAGTTATTCATTTCTAAAAATAAAAATAAAAAAAATTTTTCTCTTATGTGTGTCGCCGTTTGTCAAAAAATTCTTATCGAGAGAGGTGGAAGCTTAAACAAAAGCTACCTTTCTCGATTTGAGAATAGACATTCGACTAACGCATAAGAGATTGGCTCGTTGAAGTCCGATTAAAAATTCTAAACTATTAAGATAGCACCACGAGCGCTTACAACATATTTAGAATGGATATTTTATGTTTCATTCATGTTGCGTATACGCTATATTTTCGGCAGTATATGATACATAATTTGAAGGTATGATCTATTATAAATAAATTTTCATGCTATGTTAAGGATATGTAATTATAATTTCAAAATTAATTTCATCAATTTCATTTATTTACATAACCTTAAAACTTATAAAAATGGTTAAATATGTGAAGCAGTTATCAATTCGAACCTCCAAGTAAATTTGCAAGCGTTCCAAATTATACGTAAACAATTAACGGGATTAATCTTAACCTTCAAAAAACAGGAAAATTGGAAAGTATAATTTCGATTATTGGTTCATAATAAAAACTAAGTAATAATGAAACGATAAGAAATGTATAGCTAGAAAAGAGAAGTATTAAATTTATTTTTTAGTAAATAATGAATATAAAAAAAATATTGTTCATTGTGTAAGTATGTACGCCATCTGTGAGCATTTGTCTGAACCAGATGTTATGCTCGCAGACGAATTACATTAGTAGCGCCTTCTACTATTTAATACAAAAACTTGGCTACCATCTTTTTACCGACTGAGCCCTATAGCGAATTTTGTTGAGTATCACATGGCCTTAAAGGTACGCATGCGCGCTGGTGGGACTCACGGGCTCATCGAGAGACGAAAACTTACCTTATAATATGAGCGGCGCGCCGTTTTCTTTCTCGCTGCTTGTCATCTTGTTTCCCGTGTTTCTCGATGTCGGGCGAGCGCCGCCGAGAATCGGTTGTCTCGCAGCATGGAAGTGACGAGTACACGGAGAGAAGTAGGCAGCGTAATATGTGTACATGTTTTGGGAAGCTGAGCTCGCTCGTACTTGCGTACACTACTTACGGTGATGTAAAGCAGAGGGGATATTGCGGTTTTATACCGCGCGCCATCATCTGTAAGGGAATCTCTTATACCGACAATAATTTCTGCTGTACCGACCACAATATTTTTAATCAAATATTTATTATTACTAGCAAGTTCAGGCGCGCTGCAAGCGCTCTTCTTTTACCTAATTGATTATACAATTAATATTGAAATATTATGAATTTAAAATATATTTTACTTTTGAACAGCCAATATTATCCAATATTTATCCAATATTTTTTATTGAAACTTGGATTGTATTTATTTTAGTTTATTACTACAATACAAAAATTTGGAGGTTAGAAATTTAATTGTTATCAGAACAGTATTCATAGTTCTTCATTGTTAACTACAGATAACACTTTAATACTTTTTTGTTATACAAAACCAACTTTTAAGTCATTAATACTATTTACATCTTATATTTTTAGTTTAAATATTTCATAATTCCAAACTCTGTGGTTTTTATTTGGACCAATCAGCTTGTTTTTCTTATTTTAAAATAAATATTTCGATGCTATTTTGATTTATTTATATTTTTTTTAATCTAAATATCAATTTCTTTTTAAAAAATTTAAACCTCTCAATCTCAAACAATTCACAAAGCAAATCTTGGCGCCTATTCTATATAGACCAATCAAAATCAAGCCTTTAGGTGTTTCAACATGGCCGCTCATCACTTTTTTAAGAAGGGAAAACAAACGTTCTTGAATTCTGTAGGTAGGTGCACAAAAGCAAATTTATTAAGTACACACTCATAGGCAAAATTTCAGAATGTAATCTGAAATCTCTGTTGAAAAATAAAAACGAAATTTGAGAAATAGAAACGTCGCATAGTAGGATGTTAATGCCAAAATACATATTGAAGTTTTTCTTTGACCGGGAATTAAGTAATACATTTGCATAAGTATGTGCATCAGCTCTCAGAATTTCAGAACAAAGCTAATAATAAAAATATAATTAAAAACATTGTGGAAGATCGACATGTTCTTTCGATCTCTCGCGCACTCGTGGTGAAAGAAGCAAAGATGGTGCGCCCGACTATACCAATACGGAAAACAGGTGCGAGTATACTTTTCTCGACCAAATTTAGCAGGTATAGCAGTATCCACCAAAAGCGATAGATACTATAGTAGTATTACGCATAAGAAGATAAATATTCGACATTTTTTTACTCGATAGACCTTATACGGTGCACGGCGCATAATGTAGACACTTCTTTACAAAAATGAGGGGTCGAAATTTTCGGAAAATCGGGAAAAACTTTTCGCTCAAAGGCAAAAATCTTTGATTTAAAAAAAAAATTCATTTGTTTTTGTTTAATAATAAAAATTAAATATATCCCCAATGTCCCACGTATCATAGTATCATTCTAAAAGAATTTGAAAAAAATTATATTGTCCAGAATTCGTATGGCGTTCCTATATAGTCCAGTGTGTATAGTGTATTGAGTTTATTATTCTAGTTAAGTCATTCCGCGATAAGCAGCAGACGCATAATGCACCGTATCTACAGCCTCACGTTTGCAAGTGTTTAAATTTATACGCGTGAGTAAGTGCAAAAAGTTGAATTATTTGCTTGAATTTAAATGCTTGTCCGATTAGCAGATAATCAAAAAATACATTTATAATGATTGTTGAGGCTTAAGTTCGATATAATATAACAAATGCCTATTTCATAAATTTTTTATTTCATTTTGTTAACGTTTTTATGGCAATTTACTTAATAACTATTATGATTCCAAGTTTAAAGCAAAGTATCAGCAACTCTTGATATGAAATGTATGTAGTTTATCAGCAAACGTTGCTCTTGCTTTGCTATAAACTTGCTAAAAATTAATCTTCGAAGTAAGTAATATAAAATTCAGCAAAAGTGTATTAAAATAACATAAAATCTTGCATCAAAATAATACATCAAATTAAAGTAAATCCGTGTCCGCATTTGATGTCAAATTAGCAACAATCATTTTCGTTGCAATTTTTATTAATTTTAAAGCAAATTTACGTCAAGTCTTGACATTGACTAGTAACAGTTTAATTTATTATGGCAACT